>JAGDQP010008565.1:0-62485 GCA_022664845.1 Lepisma saccharinum
CCCCCACCCTACCCTACACACATACGTAAATCTATTATATCCGACAATAACGTGGCAATAAACTAAATCAAGGTTTTGAACTTATGTATTTCTAAATCTGATTCGGTTCAGGATCATCGTCAAAAACGTTCTATTCTGCAGGTTACGCATTTTTATAACAGCAGGTACCGAACTTCCCCCTTCAGTTAGAGGAGCACTGTGATACCTTTTCTGCATTCAGCAGGAGTTTCAGTGGCAGTCTGTACTTAGCATACAATATGGTGACAATGTTCGCACAGCCTGAGATCGGTCTCAGCACCTGAAACTTTTTCTGTCCACAGAAAACGTATCACACCTATGCTTTTCCTTGGTGCAACACACGAAGTGGAGCATCCACGCTATCCACAACATATTTGGTAGAAGAAAGTAGTGCTACCATCACAAGGAGAAAATAGTTCCCGCAATGCAAAAAAAAATTCTGATTCTACCTCACATATCTATATTAAATAACAAGAACTAGCATATTATCAAAATCTTGTTTGCAATAATGTTATCTACTTAAGAAAAATCTTTTCGTAGGTACATACCAATGATATACAGTGCCGTTTTGTTTAGTTACAATAGTATGACAAACCATTTTACTGACGTTATATTCCGTGTTACACAATAAAATAGTTTTAGCAGTTTCGAAAGAATTGCAATGATCTAAGCAGTATTCGATTGTTTTTTGTGTAAATAACAGAGCTGGCTACTTCTTTTCCTTTTCCAAGGAACAGAGTAAATCTTAAAGAAGGTTCCGCAACCTTACTTTGATACAGAGGCAAACATGTTTCATGAAGTGGAACAAAGACAAAATATCAAAACTTTTTCATTATCCAGGTTTACAATTGACACTTTAGTTCGATAGTTCAAATTAAATATCGAATCATTCGACTATCGATCTCAGCTCACTCGAATAATTACTTGACTTACTTTTCTACTTATATACACACACTAACACTCTCTCTACTTTATTGTCATTGTTTCCATTAACAACATAGTATGCCATACACGCGACTCAGAACCCCTAAAGTGCAGATACAGAAACAAATAGAAAAACTGTACCATACATGTGCCCTCTGCCATATAAATTAAAAAAGAAATTAGAACGAAGGTAACTTTTATTCGAAGTACCATCAAATCATTCCCTTAGTAGGGTAAAGAGAAAATCCTTGAAAAATACTAATCATAATGTTCGTCATGGTTTGACCAACGGGGCCTCCGCAATGACAATTTACAAACATTACTGAGTATTCCACTGCGTCACCCAATACTACAAGACAGATTAAGGATAGACACAAGATTGGTCACGAAGGGTGATTACCAACTGTTTTCTCGCTTTAGCTTCAATTATTGACATTTGCAAGCTGGTAAATAAAATAATTCTCAGGCTATAGCGACGAGAAATGAGAACTTTTTTCAATATCCTTTAAAACGAAACTGTATTGATTAAACCACTGCCTTAATATAAACGAAAAACTAAAAGCTGAACGTAAAATTTTGTTTACTTAGTGTGTGTTTTTTTTTTTCTTTTTCCGTATTGTAACAGGGATCGCTTGATTACCACCAAAGAAAAATCTTACCGGTATCTGTTGCAAATGTATGTTTTACGCTGTTATCCAAAAACTATATGTGATTTGCAATACGTTCAAAGTTTGTTTTTCTTCACAACTGAGAATAACTCTTTTTTTTTTTTTCTTTGAGGTTCATGAATCTGTTATAACATACTTTAAAACTTATCGTTCACTCTGTGAAGAAACTACCGAAGAAAAAGAATGTATTCAACATCACGCATAATAGATTTTTCTATTGCTTCAGTACATAAAAATAAAAACAATTACCAACATCCAACAACTGTCCAATCAACGTTCTAGTTTTAAGTAACGGCAATGAATATACAGTTTTGTTTCTAACAGAAATTACACTAAAAACTAACGAAGTACATGAATTTCATGTACTTTGTAATAAAACTATACACTGATGTTTAATAGATAAATTAAAAGCCACACACATATACACATAACACAAAAGTGAATTGCACATATTTTGAATATCCGTTTGAATAGAAAGACATTTGTCAATAAGAATTGCAATAAAAAAAAAAAATCCTAGCATAATAAACAAGTATATTGCCACAAGAAATCCAAGGTCAGATTGTTTACAGTCTCCGAATAGGAGCGATTGGAATAAAGACTGTTGTAAAAACATAAAGAGAGTACACATAAGAACACAGCGAGAAAAAAAAAATATCTGTGCCTGCATTACCAGACTATCCGATTAATTTTAATATTTTTTTTTCTTACAAAATACCATTCTAAAACATGAAAGACATCCGTTGGTACTGAATAAAAAGATCGGGAGTGAGAATCGTAGAATACGTCAACAGCACATAAAAGCTAGTAAATACACTGACTTCTTTATTTATTATTGTTTTTATTTATTTTTCAATTCACATTTTTCTCTTCTCAATTGAAGCCTGGTAGTACTAGGAGGAGTAGCAACAGTAGTAATCGTAGTTGTAATAGCAGAGAGGGTGGTTTTTTGTTTGTTTTTTTTTTTAACATCACAGCAAAGATGAAACAACTTGCATCATAAATAACCGTCTCTTCATTCACTTCGTCGATTTTTTTTTTTTGTTTGTTTTCCTGTTTTCTTCACAAATATATATATAATATTTTACACCTAGCAGCAGTGGTGGTTTTACGTTAACACTGAAAACATAAAACTGAGCTAATTTATATACTAGTTGCTATACAATATATATATATTATACTGCACGTATGAAGAACACACACTCACTCTCTCTCCAGTGTAGCTCCTGTTTTATATATATATATATACCTACAAATGAAAATGGTATTAAAATGAATTGTGGGAATGGGAGATTATACAAATGATATTGATGAAAAATAATAGTGACGATGACTGATCATGATTCTGATGAATACGATAGTGTATAAAAAGGGGGTCCAGGGGAACACCGCACATTCTTCTTCTTCTACTTTTCTTTTGATGCTTGTGCTTATTTGTGGTCAGTCTTTTTCCTTCCATCAGTGTAGAAATTCTTTTGAATTATGCAAGGAAATAAAAATACGGAACGCTAAAACTGTTCTCTATCACTGTTCCTTGGCACGCACACACGAGGAAAAAAAATATACTAATATGATGGCAAGGAAAAAGTCCTTTTATTTTCTGTTTTATTTTTAAAAAAAAACAACATATCTTTGTTCCTTTCCTTTACAACAGTCTACATGGTGAATTAACTGCTGCTGCTGTGTGAGATACGGGGCCTGTACAAGGATGCTTTGAATTTGTTTTTTCTAAAAAAAGAAAACGTTACGTTACGATGAATGCATAATGCATTTTTACTTGTGCATGCACGATACGTGCACGCAATGCGTTAAGCATAAATGCATTGTTGCACACACAAGCATTCACTCTTTCATACTTTTTTTTTTTTCGTTCAGCCGTTCTTCACATGTATATACATTTATACACAAATGCACGCATCATATTTTAAAACGCACTGTCTACAACTGATTATCTAAAATTCATATTCTTTCTTGCTTATCTGAGACAACAGTCAGCCTGGCAAGAATAGCGCAATGCAATGCATTACATTACTTTGCACTGCATCACATCGCATCGCATCGCATCACACTCATTTTTCAACGAACTCTCCCCCTCTCATGGAAAAATGACACCGGACAAGTCTACATGTTTCTTATTTTAGACAACTTTTCCATGCTACTCGGCTGGGAAAGTGGGGATTTAGCATAGCTGGTCCAGGGCACATTTATGTTTTGTTTAGCACGTTGAAGAAACCTAGAGGTGCTAGGTTAGTCGTTCTCCCTCAGCTACCACTGTAGGGGTTGGATGGGAGAGACCTACCACCACATTCACCGAGGTGGGGGCTGGTGAAGCTATACAAAATCTCATTTCTTCTTTAACAAAGCTGCTAATTACCATTTGTGTTTCTTGCGATGAATGGATTCTTGTTGTTCGCGTCTCTTTCGGTTCCATAGATTTTACCAGCCTTCTTTGCCATGTTGCCCAAAAGCTCCAACGAACATTTGTGAGCAGACCGTAACGAAAGCGCCCACTCTTTTAGTCCAATTTCATCCTGAAAGTAGAGATCAGTTTTATTAAAAATCATTTTCATCTACAACAGTGAAATTCCACTATACCGTTTCTTATGGACAACAGGTTTTCCAACAGTTTTGATCCAAGGCTCATAATGCGTAACGAGATATCAAACATCTCCATACTCTAACAAGTACGCAGCTAGGTATGAACGCTGAGGCTCAGGGAAGATGTTAGGTACTCAAAACACGTCTGGCTTGTCCCAACGTTTAGAATTTACTAGTAACACATTTACCGATACTAAAAAATTAACATGGAACTCATAGTCTCATAAAAGACAGTTTATTATATACACACACTAAGAAACGTGACAAATTCAGATCACAGAAAGTATACTTGATTACCTTTGAAATAAAATAATAATAAAGAACAGTGTTTTGACAGGGTTTCTACAGAATTCACAGAAACCAAATACATTACTTTTTTCATCACTTTTGCATGCAACAAAAACATGAAGAATTGTTAAAACGGGATTGACACACACGAACTTGTTCCCTGGCTAACTATATTTCTTAACTCATCCTGCGTTAACACTAAAGCTTCATGGAATCAGCATCAATTGAATGTAAACTCAGTTAATTCAGTATCAAAGATGCGGCGGTCATATTGATCTCTGGAGTCACGTTCAGCTTTATCTCATACCTATTTTTTTGTTACGTACTTAACCATTTTTCTGATCCAAGCTGTCAATGGTGATGACAGTTATGTCAGCTATCAAGTACCACCGGATATTCAAGCAAAAATACAACTCTCCGGGGCACAATATTCGCAGTTTTACTCTATAAACCAGTTTTATTCCAACTAGTTTTATTCTACCAGTTTTATTCTTAACGTCTCAGTACGAGATGACATTATTTACTTAAAGACGACACCAACCGTACTTCATCTATTCTCGGTCTCTTTGGAACCCTTCTTACAACGGAAACGTCTCCTATGGAAAACTCAGATCAGCGCAACGCATTAATGATGTGTTGAAGTACTGCTACGTGTCGGAATTTGTCGAAATACGAGTTGCAGGGCTTCAAAATTTATGATTTTTTTTTCTGAATGTATCTGTGCGGCAAAATATCAACTTTATTTTTAGTTTTCTGGATGGAGAATTAAAATAACGCACTCTGTTTTTTTCATTCTACAATATGTTCCATAATTACATCTAAAGTCCTCCCCAAGGTCATGTAAATCTACGTATATGAGTTATACCACCTCAAATAATGTGGTATTGTCAGTCATTGGTGCGTATTGTTTTGGACAGTATAAACTGTTCGCAAGGCGTTTGGAAGAATATGTAAAATGTTAAGTATGCACTGCTTATCTTAAGACATATTATCTAAAGATAATTAGAACTTACTCAAAATTTAAGAACTACAACAATCTTGTCTCTAAAAGTAAATTCACAAGATCTGAATACACCGAAGGAAAAATGTTATTTACAGTTCGTATACAACAAATTACATGGCAACACAAAAAGCATGAATTTGCAATAAGAAATATGTATGCACGTATTAACGTGCGAACTACGTTAAAGACATGGTTTCCATTGTCAAAAAACAAAAACAAAAGCCTGAAGAATCGTTTGCCATCTGGACAATGTTTAAAAGCTTCAATTTATCAGTACAGAAGTACTTACTTAATGAGTGTAGCAGAATTGTCAAGAGCACTATATGATATATTAAACGAAGTTATGGATCTGCAATCAGTGTTATAGTTATATATGTCTCTTTATGAGTAGAAGGAAACTGTTTCAGTACTACAATTAGATATTGAGGTACTACAGGGTGAGCCAAAAAGATGTTACCACTGATATTGAAATGTTTATAATTGAATTTTATTCTAAAGCCTTTAGACAGCTTTGGCACAGGACGGATGGATGATAAAGAGAACTGATGGAATGAAAGAAGTGAGAAAACCGAGAAAACCCACCCACATGGTGTTTGTCCACCACAAAGCTCACATGGCATGAGCTGGGCCCCAAGAACCAGAGGTGAGCGTTCTACCACTGAACGACTGCGGCCCCGGTTATATGGAGACATGTTATATGAAGGGTCCAGGGGGAAAACGATGAGGGTCCACCATTGACAGTTTTGCAGAAAGTGAAAAATAAAGCCATGACACTCATCTCTTTACCCCTGTGACCTGTATCTTTCCGCGTATTTATTGAAGGACTGTCATCGTTTTCTTCTGTTAGCACATGACATAGCAACCGTACAAGGCTGAGCTAACAATGGCATTAATATCTTCAAAAAACGAAAAATTGGACCCTCATGAACTATCGGTTTTCCCCTGGACCCTTCATATGTAGTGTGACACAACTGATATTTGTTTTCTGCTTGCTGTCATTGCGGGTTTGAAGAGAGAGAAAGAGTAAGTGGCAGGCAATGAAGAGCACGATTCAACGGATGAATTACTGTATCGAGAAGGGTGTGTCCAGGTTGAAGATGTTTCCTAACTGAACTGAGCTGAACTGAATCCTTGAAATACATATTTTGTACCATTCACACACCTACCTACATACATATGTGAATTACAGTGAAAATAAATGCATAAACATGTACTAACACATCTCTGTGAGTGGTAACCTTTCTCTAACGCATCCTGTATTATTCTAATGTTTGTTGTACATTAATAAAAGTTGTACGATGAAAAATAATAATACTGGATAGATTAACGAGATTTCTTTCACTCAACCGTAAATAGCTAACTTACCGGATTAGTCAAGACTATTTTGCCATCCCGTGTTCTTACAACTATGCACTGTTCGTTTTTCACGTGCACCAGATCTGCGCTTACTTCCTCTATTTGATCCATGAAAACCAACTCAGGTTTGGTGTTCGCTGATTCTGGATGAAGTTCTAACCTGTTTGGGTAGAGTTTCGCATACCGTGTCTGCCATGCTGAAGCGAAAGGGCCTCCTAATTTTTTAATATACCCGTGAAGGATGCAATCAGATTCTGAAAAGAAAACCATTTTCAAGTTACAAATTTTTAAGGCTACAATATACAGAAAATATACAAGAAACCAATTTAAATTCAGTTTGAAGTGTTTTAGAATCTAATTAGTTTGAAATATAAAAACTATACTTCACGAGGGAATACATGACGTCCAAAATTACTGTTCATATTCTTAAAAATAGGGGCGCACGAATTCTGTATAGATGTTTAAAACTGTTTACTAAAACCGAGGACAGCAACAGCGAAAGAGGAATCAAACAGTTATTATTATTATTTATGTATTATACGGAATAGAAAATTTTTAACATTTTTCAAAATATTTCCAAAACTAAGAGTACTATCAAAAATATAAATTCATAGCGCATTAGAACTTACAAATTACTATGAAATGCAATGGACAGCGATCTCGAAATCTTGTCGATTGATGAGTGCTCAGACTTCAATTAAATAATGACGTCATAATCTTTGAAAACGTATCACTCGTCAATGGACACGATCTCGAGATCGCTGTCCATTGCATTCCATAGTAATTCGTAAGTTCTAGTGCGCTATGAATTTACAATTTTGATAATATTCTTAGTTTTTGAAATATTTTGAAAAATGTTAAAAATGGGTGGGTTGGAGCGAGGAACCCTCTTAACGAAAGAGTAATGGAACAAAACTGTGGAAATGATGCAAAACAACTTAAATGTATTGCATATATGGCTTCTAGAAATAGGGCAGAGCGAGAGAGAGAGAGAGAATGTGGTATCGACCAGGGCTTACTTTCAAGGTACCACCTCGGCATTAGTGCGGTTGAGGAAACCCTGGGAAAACTTCAGGATTGCAGGCCATTGGGTTGCACATGTACTATGAATATGATATGAAATCGTATGTTAAGGCAGAAATAAAACTGTAATATCGAGAAGTAGAGAGAGGCCTGAGCTTGTCTCTTCGGCCAGAACACTAATACAGAAATTATGTAATAATGAAGGAAAAGAAATGTAAATCCGAACAAGTTTCATATAAATCAGCCTTATGTTTTCACTGTAGTTGCGCAGGAAATTACAATTATTATTCTAAAAGTACATCAGATATCAAATTTCAGAAATTATTCGAACGCCAATCTTCGTTAATTAGACTACAAGTAAACGAAACTTTACGCTTTCACCACGATTTTCCACGCGTGACCACCATGAAATACACATCTTCAGTGATTTCACACTAGAGCTCACTGGAGGGCAGAATGGACGAGAAGGTCTAGAGAACATGTTTGGCAAGCTGCAGCCGTCGTCTAACCTTCTAGTGTGGTCAATAAAATATCTCATGCACACTAATTCAAGTTTCATTCACATAACATCAACCTTCTTAATATTGATATTTCGTTTTTCGTCAGTAAATATATGACAAGGTTGAAATGAATCACCTGCGTACACAGATGCCATCCTAGCACGAAATCGGATACCGGTCTCCCGACCAGCAATGGACAGACCAGAGTTTACTTCCTCGCTAGAATCCCATATTTTTTTTTGTGCATTTTACAACTTGTATCCACACAAAACATCTTGGCTATTTCAAATTGGCTTAAGCCGCCAAGTGTTTAAACTTTAAATAAGGGGCTCTCTTGGAGTGGGAAAGACTCTGACATACTTGCTTATACGCAAAGACCTTGTCTGTCGTGTTGAAACATACAAAGAAACATTGGTCGCTGCTGTAACCTGGATTCGAATACTAACTACTAAACAACCACACAACGGCCAACTTTCTGTCTATATGAATCGAGACTGCTTCATACACACAGCAAGTTGGCTGTGCCGTGGTAGTTCAATGGTCAGAATATCGAATTACAATACGCAACCGGCAACTGAGAGACTCGGGTTTGAGTGCAGATACAGCAGGGCCCAATATTTCTGTGTATTTTCAACCAGCTCTCTTAAATTACAATTGAACTGGAAAGAGTTTATTTATAGCCTTCAGGCATCTACGGCTCAAGCTTCTATTAATTTATAAAAACTATGAGAGGAAAAAAATATATACACATAAAAAATGGAATTAAGATTATAGTAAAGAAAGAAAGAAAACCACCTTTTGGATCTTTCTTCACTACGTTCAAACTTCCGAAGCTCAACTGAAATGTAATGTCGCTTATCAGTAACAAATTAATTATTTAAGATGTTTGTGAAAATCGAGAACTGCTTCCTACGCGTATTTATGAGATGTGCCAAAAACGTTTGCATCCAAACGTCCTTCCAATTAACGCCCATGCGTCAACGTTGGCACACGGTTAAAATAGTGTGTCCCAAGACCAGCCCTCTAATTCATTTCGTTGTTTTTAACACCAAATACGTAAGGTAAGATTACATCACATAGTATATTACAAGAAAGTTAATTTTGTGCAGTGATAAAATACCTGAGATTGAAATTAGTTCAAATACACACTCACACCAACAGATTTTTTTTAAATATCTGCAACCACGTGCAGTGCCTTGACTTCACAACCAGCAATAAGGAGTTGGAAGAGTGTTAAGATATGACGCCCTGCCCTGGTGTAATGGATAGCATACCCGACCGGAAACTCGGAAATCCGGGTTAGAATCCTGGTCACGGAGGCTGTCCATCTATGACAATTTCAAAATGCACCAAAGCAAATTCATATTCTCAACCAAGTCACCAGCAATTTGGCCTGGTATAAGACCGTGCTACCTCAGGACTTGATCACTGCGCCAATTTCACTCTTCTACATTATTCTATGTCGTTCCCATTTGTCTTATATATATATATATATATATGTATGTATGTATAAACAGAATGGAATTAATTAGAGGTCTGGTCTTTGGACACACTACTTATAAGACCTTAACCCTGTAGCACCGTTGATGCATGGGGATTAACTGGAAGAGCGTCCGGATACGAAATTTATGGACGCCACTCGTATTAAGAACTCGAAGGTGACAGTATCAAGTGAAGCATTCAAGAGACTTTCTTTTCCAGTCTCTTCACCAATTCCATCATACAAATACCTTTGTTATGGGCGTTCGTTCCTGAAGTGTTATGGACAAATTTACTCCTACATAACGTGCAAGAATTAAGTTACATCCAGTACATCCACCTATATCGAACTAAATACTACATATTACACAAGTGGTCGAACAAAGGGAATCCAAGGCGGGAAAATACTCCTTTTTAAATTAAACCTATACGGTCACAAATACGCAGCCAGGCAAATTAAGAGGACCAAAACATAGGGGCTAGCTTTCGCCATTAGCTAAAGTGTTCACGCCGTTAAGTAACGATATAACGATTACTATACCGAAGTAAACAACTATGTATGGAATTGTCACTTATACAGACAAAATAATCTTCCTTCAACTCCTCAAAACGTTGACATCTGTCGTATGGACAGAGACGGATGTAACTACAGTGGAAGTCTTGAACAGGAACCTCCTTCAGTCTCTTCATCATTTCGTATTGGACCCCGACAAGGTCGCTTAAGATCCTCAACTGTTTAGAACAAAACTTCTTCTGTAAATCTTTTTGTAAAATTAACCTACCTGTTTCATTACGAACAACATGAAGTTGTTTAGCAAGTAGCTTTGTAGATAAATTATTTCGTCAACTTTCACCACAGTTTCATTTGGATAAGCAGAAACTTATCAATTAGAGCGTAGTTCATTCTCCAGAGACTTCATCTCCCCTCCCCTCTCTCATTAAAAACCAGCAGAACATCTGTGGCGACTCAGTCATCGCCGTGGTACATTTTTGTGTTATTTTCCCCTAAATTACAATAGAACTAAGAAAATTATCACAGCTTTTTCATCCAAGACGCAACTTCTGACATGTTCCACTCATACATTTCCTAAAGCATAAAAAAAAAAAAAAAAAAAAATGGATAATGCCAAAAAAAAAAAAAAAAACCTAGATACTTTCATACAACAGCATGTGCTAGGTTTCTTCAAGGCTGTCCTAAAAAAAAATGAAGCAACGGGCACATTGTATGCAAGATGAAAAGCTGAGAGTAACAAGTGACGGTTTGGGCATTAGCCATTTTAAGAAATTCTAGGTGGATGTGACAAGAACATATATTGACGGGAAAGTAAGTACATACTTTTCTGTACTAAAAAAGTAAAAAAATAATTTTGTTTATGCATGAATAAAAAGAAAAGTATGGGGCGCGTTCTCATATACAGCCACTTTATAAATTCTTCAATTGGCGCACCCCATCCTTTCTTTCTAATCATGCATAAACAAAATTATTTTTTACTTTTCAGTATGAATTGTTTAAGAAAACTATGCCTTTAAAAAGTTTTTTTTTTTTTAGTTATTTCCGTATTCGGATCCTTTTCTCAAGCTAATGTTTTGTGACTCAAATCCTACAGCGTTCTGCAACCAAGCAAACGCAATATCGTTGCAGGATAGTATTTATTTTAGGATAAAGAAGTACATATTAAAAAAATATATATATATTAAAATATGCTTTTAAAATATATAAATATTTAGAAATATATGAAAGTAACAATGGAATATTGTATTGTCACTCGATTTACGTCGCTGTGCAAAATTTCATCACTGTATGACGTCAGGAAATGAGTGAAATTAACGTTGCAAGATTTGAGGACACCACGAACCATTGTGAACTAAAGAAAAGCATGTAAAAAAAAAGTAAACCAAAAGGAAGGAAAATTTTGAAAGAAGAGTAGAAAAACTTTCGTGACGGGAAAGAATAAAGAACGGGGAATAACAAACATGAATAAAATGTAGGAGACAATTCTTACCGGATACGAAGAAAGGGCATGAGACAGGAGAAAAGGATAGAGAAAGTGTGGGAAACCAGAAAAAATAGATACTATTATTACAAACTACAAAGTAATACTGCTAAAAATAGAAGTCTACAGTGTGACGTACCTTTTTCGTCCGTATCAAATTTTAACTTTTGTTTCGCCTTCTTTTTCTGCTCTACTTTATCCGCTTCTGCATTTATTGTTTCGAATACTGTTTCTGCTACTTCACTCTGCCACCTTTCGGAGATAACCAGGGGAAAGTTTTTGTACAGATCCTGATCAGCATCCGTGAGCTAGTAGAGAAAACAATAAGAAAATAAGGAATCTTAAAATCAACTCTGATATGACTCGCACAAAAAAAGAACCGAACAAAGAACATCTGCAATGAATTTTATCTTCCTAACATCATAAATACAACGAGAAACACTATACACGGTGAAGCTGTAATTCAACACATATGGTAACGTACAATGCGCAGAATTTAAAGAGTTAGAACCAATCTTAGCACCTCGGTGGTTGTCGCGACATAATATATTTTCTTTTATTATTCCTTGATGTTCTTTTGTATACGGGGAAGATCATATTTGTACGTTGATACACTATTGCTTGTTACTGCGCTGATGTATTGCGTGACGTCACATGCGAGTGTGGTTTCGTTAGCTTTCGGGTTTTCTCGTGCTGTTTCGTTCTGGAGTAGCCGATTTTGCCTTCGTGTTTGGCAGGTGGGCGTAACTCGGCCATTACATGATGAACGGTAAGCCTGTTAGGTAGTAGAAAAAATGGAGTCAATTTTTGTCGTAATGTTACGTAGTATTTGATTGAGTATCTGATTAGAATTGAAGTAATATTTATTTGTGGTCTTATTGACTAGTGGTAAATCATTAGGTCGAAGCATTTGCTTCATAAATTAAATAACCTGGAAACCCCCCTTTGAATGATTGGTAACATTTATATTGCTAATTCACGCGCTCCCTTTAGTGAAGGTAAATGTGTAATATGGTAAAGTGTTATAGCGTTAATTGCAGTATTATCAGTAACCTATTTTGTTATGATATTTGAAATTCACTGGGATACTGTACGTGTGTGTGTGTGTTTCTTTCAAGTGTTACGATGTGGGAGCTATTTGATCCATGTGACCTTGCGTAATTCGTTAGTGGCCATCTTAATGAAATTGGGAAATTTGTTACGGTTTATATTGCTTGTTGTTATACCTGTTGAAAGTTGGCATGTCCAGAAATTAAAAAGCAATATTTTTTTGTTACGAGGCACTTTTCTTGATATAGCAGTGAGCAGAACCACAATCTCTCCAATTAATATTAACATTCCAACTGCTGTTGACGCATGTCACGACATGGTGTACTGCTTCCCACTGAAGGAAAGGAACGGACTGTTGAAGTGGTTTTGTACTGAATGAAATAATTCCTCAAGCGCATTTCTAACGTCTTGTTACAAGCAAATATATTATTGCCACGGTGACATACAGCACCGAACAACGAGTATTCTGTATTGAGAGTTCTTTTTAAATAGGTCGCAAGAAATATACGTGAACGGAAATTTCGACCTTGTTTTCTTCAGTGGGGAACACAGCAAGCACTTTCCCTCTCTACTCCCAAACTCGGGTAACTTTTATTGCAAGTAATGAACTGCATTACTCCAACTAATAAACTTAAGTCACAGATGCAAAATGTTCCTCCTATATCATTGAAACTATTCCACGAAAGATTTTTTTAACTGACTGCTTGCAATTGTATTAACTAGCTGTTATTCTAGTCAGAATGTAATACAACTAATATTATTACCGCCCATTTCCGCAAGGGGTCCAACTATCAGCAGTCATTAAATTACGAATCTGTTGCCATACATGTGAATAAATGGCAAGTAATATTATTCACTGAAGCGCTGTCAAGCGCTTTCACAAGTGCAGCCTCACTTATGTAAGTTTTATTAATTGGATTGAAACTTCTTATCGGTTTCACCTTCGTTGTGCTTTCTTCAGACCTCCAATAAACAAACGCTAATAGGAAGAAAACTGATTGTACAAGTGTAAGAAGCCTACTGGCAATAATGTTTCTGTAATTGCGTGTTAATGAAAAAAAAATATACATATTACGCAAACCAATAATGTACGTTTTGTTGTTAAATCTGCAATACCAAACTTACAGTGCATTACTTATTATTTCAAATTTAACATGTTATATATCATCCAGAATGGTCCACGATTGGGAATTTTTTTTAATTATTTACTTTGCCGTATAGTGTTTCTCAGTATTCGTTCTTTAAGTTATAACAACACTGGAAAAAAGAAACAGCTGTGACTCAGAATATAGTGTAGTGGAAGTGTGAGTGGGCGTTTCATTTCTTAATTAACTTTTTTTTTTCTTTTTTTTTTCGTGCTTTTATTCTGCTTTTCTATATTACTAAACTTACTTAGTAGAACATTAGAGACTGCATAACGAAAATCAAACAGGTAAGAAGTTTGAAATTAATTTCAGTCCCCTGAGTAATAATGCCACTTTCTTTAACTGAATTTAGTTCGATAAACTAATATATAGTCTCAATGCATTTATAATGTGAACAAAAAGAAATCAAAATGTATAGTCTAACATAAAACATATTACGAACTGTTGATTACGATCAGTCTTTCGCGCATATTTTCAATGAAATGTTAAAGAACCAACATTCAGATACGTTAACAAGTTTTACCTTAATTCCCTTCGTATCCTCCTCGTCGAATGAGCCAATGTCAAATGCGTCTGCAGCATTCACCTCTCCTCGCGGTGGGATTAAAGGCGGTGGGTATTTTTGGAGGTACACTTGCTGCCAGTCAATGCCATCGAAGAATGGGTGCTCCTTCACCTCGTCCGCTCTGCATACACATTCGAAACAAATAATACATTATTTATATAGAAACACTTAATACGGTCATTTATATTAAACCACAAAATGAATTTTTAACTTTGATATAAGAGAAGAATGTAATTTGTTTCGTTTAGAAATGTCCATTATTTGTACTTTTCATCACCAATGAAGTGCAACATAAATTTACAAATAGAAAAGTGGAAATTTTAATAATCAGGTTCCAGAATGATTTATGGTATTACATGATTACTATTTCCTACGCTAAAGGAATAAAGGAAATAGATGCGGGGGGTTCATTCAACACTATGTATCCAAGTCATCTTTAACCACGGTAGGAAACAACTAAGGAAAGTTATAGGAACAACCTGATTAAACCTCTAAAATATTTAGAGAAATGTACGTAGCAACTCATTAAAAAATCTATCTGCTGTCGAAATGAAAATCACAACTATTTTAAAATCTATCCAATAATCAATATCGATTTTGTACATTAAAAAAAAAAATTTTTCTAAAAAAAAAGAAAAGAATCTTAAAGTTCAATTCTCCGTCGACTTTTCTCCTATATTCAAAGAAAAAGGTCTGAAAATAGCTTAATTATAAAATACTAACGCAGATTATGACGCCACAGTTGCTTCAATCAAATTTCTCACGTAACACATTCACTCATTTGCTGTTAAAATCGACTTCGTCAATATAATTAGCTATATTGTAAAACGTCAGTGTCAAGTTTAATCGATCTCAAGTTTACCCTGATCTTTTGTTTCAAACACATCATACACACAATAACGTCTGTCAGAAAATGTATTTTACACAAGTATTAACTAGCTGACGAACTTAGAAATACAGTATCCATGTCGTTTCGCACATTAGGGTGTAAAATAGTGTATAAACATATCACAGATTAATTTAGCTTGAGATAAACAAGCGAATTTTAAGGCTGCAGTTAGTAGAATATTTCCTTTGTGTGTGATTGCTAAAAGTTCTCACTGTGAGGCTGGAATGAGCGCTTTCTTTTGAATAAACTCTACTATGATTACAAGCAAAAGAAAATAATTTAGATCCAAAGAACACAACGCAAAAAGCCTTATTTTCAGCTGTTTCTCAAAGACGCAACACTTTTAGAGCAACGAAAGTTATCTAAGACTAATAGGCCACTGAATGATCTGTGCATTAGGGACATCATCTAATAACGATTGACCGCCCTTTTGAGGCGAACGCGGCTTGCAAACATCGAAATAGAGATTCACAAAGCCCTCCAACATCTCCACGTTCAATTCAATCCATGGCCCCTCAGCAGGGACGTCAGTTTGTGCACATTTACGTGAAGAAGGGTAGGAGATCTCAAGTCCGTAAAGCATATGCCGAACATGTTTAGAGGGAGGGGACTCACCAAATCGATGAGATTTGGGTTAAAAGCAGTTTGTACAACGCATTGTCGCGTTCATGCAACCACTATGTTATCACATGAGTTCTATGATACGATGAGTTATTTTGTTAAAACATAACAATGTGATCGGGGAAGACTTCCTAGATATATGAATGCAGAAGGTCAAGTAACAGGTCCTTGTAGCGTACACCATTCAAAAACTGTGGTATGATGACCAAATTCAAGGGCATCCCAGATCATACCACCAGAATCACAAATCTGTTGAAACCCGGTGGTACAGCTAAGAAAGCGACTTCATGTTGTTTACGCCGGAAAAGAAGCCTGCCATCCGCATAGTTCGGCAAACCGAACTCGCCCCTGAGCCGACCTTCCATTTGTCCAGGATCAGTTCATATCTTCCCTTGGCCTATGCGAGGCGCTCTTTGTCATCCTTCTTGGTCTACGGATATGGAACCCCTGTAGCCACAAGGTAAGCTGCATCGTAATTGTCAAATTTAGTGGAACTTGATGATGTATTCGTGGATCAGTTGTTCCACTACAGCGTGGTGTTCTGGGGTATACTCGTGGCATCCGACCTTAGTCTCTAGAATCAACCACACATAGCCAGTCCATAACTTGATTTCTTCTAGATGTCTATCCATAGTTTGTCCAGTCTTGGCTCTCTCATACAGTGGTAAGGAAACAACTAACAAATGCAGCTGTTTCCGGAATCAGTCCTCTGGGCCTCCACTAGTTGCCAGCAATGAAACTGATTCACGCCATCACGTTTACTTATGGATGGCAATTGTTGCCTTCTATTTGCTACGATAACCGATCATGACGTGGCCACTACATGCTATCGCATCAATGCTCCGAATCATTTAGTGTATAAAATGTATGTTAGACTACAAACCATATGAAGTGAAAAATACTCTGTAATGCGCATTGCTCACTTTTATCAAAATATTCTTTACATAATAATTTTAACATGCTATAAGTTTTCTTAAATTACCAACAAATATGATCTAACCTTATGTAAAAGCAATTTCAATAATTAGTGTTCTTAGCGAATATATTGAGGTCACTTACCCTCTTCCTTTACATCCCAGTCTTTTGTCAATATCCCTTTGCAAAAGCCCTTCCAATAACGACCTCAATTCTTTGGAAAACGATTCAGGAAGTTCCACATTCTAGAATAAAAATTAGAAATTTAAGTTTCTACCACACAAGAAACGACAAGTTTCGAGCCGAAAGCCCTGCCAGTTGTAGCCATGGAAAATCACCGAGGGGCTACAGCTCAGTTGGTATACCGTTAGCTTCGCATTCGGAAGATCCTAAGTTCGAACCTAGCGACCGGTCATTTGACTGAGTTTTTTCGAAGGTTTTTCTTCACTCACACTAGGCTAATCCCGCGATTAGTACCTTCAACTAGGCCCAGTCGATTTTCTTCCTACATCCTCTCTCCTACCCTATCCCGGCATTATATAAACAATGGTAATATAAGGTAGAAAAAGGTACTTACATATCACAAGTCAAAAACAGCTATACAAAAGCTTCACAAACACAAAAAAAATTAGGCAACGTTTCACCGAAGGCGTGTTCACACAATAAGAGAGACAAAGTACACAGAGGATTAGTGCTTAGGAATGGCCATGTTGCCAACTCAAGCTAAGTAACAGAGTGGCCATGTTATGGATGCGAGTAATACTAAAGGGGTCGCACAAAACACCAAATGATGAAGGAAGTGTGGAGGTAACTAGGAATCGGGGAGAGACTTCCTAAAGACATAAGACGGTAAAGAATCAGCAAGGAAGGGAAAAATACATATAAATAATAATAACGATGAAAGGAAATGAAGAATAAAGAAAGAGTAATGAAATTTATAAATGATGAAAATAAAAATTACAAAAATAAAACTGAAAGAAGCAGACACCGAAGAAGAGAAGCAGAGAATACTGGGGCTTCAGGGAATTCCATGCAGTTAAAGCCGGGTTCAGGGTTGGCGGAAGGGATAGAGATGTATGTCTACTCGCAACTTCTTCTAACTGTGGCAGGTGAATCAGGATTCAGAATTTTCAGGATCCTGACACGGAAGGTCTCGTCAAAGGTGCTGCCGTGGTGTGAATGTGAGGTGTGTTCAGCTGTAGGACATTGTGACTTGGTGATCAAATATTTCTGTATTATTACAAAACATGTAGATTTATAGTACAAAAGTTATCTTGGATAGTACAAAAGTTATCTTGGATTGTACAAATGTCAACTTCGATTTTAGCTGTAGATAGTAACCCACGAAAACATACTACATGCATTTATTTAAAAAAAAACAAAAAAACAATTAAATATACAATTAAGTCCAATGAGGTCCATAAGGCAATTATGAGCAATTATTTAAGTTTGTATGCACTATATAAAGATAAAAATTAATAAATATATAAAGGTAAAAATAAATAAATAAGTAAGTCATCTCCTCATAAAGTTCTACCACCCGCACATTTACTGTTGGGGTCCACCTTTCCTTTCCATTAACAGTAGGCACATCTTTTACAAGTAAAACTTGTAACTACAAATTAAGATCACCTTCCAAAAATTTGTATGAATGATTACAATATTTATCTGTATCGCTTCCATCGGCAGTAATTGTATTGTTTACTTCAGGTTGTCTTATTGTCTATATGTTGTTTTAAAAACACTTCCACATTTTTATGTAGAAATGTGAAGTAATAAAACATGTCTGTACAAATACGCTTTCAGTCTTGAAATGTCGTGTCAGCAAACAAACATGTATCACAATAACTACACTACTGAAGGTCATCATGGGTCCATTCTTAATAAAGCAATTTTTATCATGTAGGTTGTTTGTTTAGGTCAACCAGAAAACGAAACTTTCATTTCCTAAAAATTACTAATCGAAAAGCATGTCGTTCTCTGGCTTGCCTTGAAGATGATAGGTGTTCTGCCCGAAGGCAGGTCCTGACCCGAAGATTCCTGGGCAAGGTAAACCGATGGTGGTGTCCCATTGCCTTGCATCGGATGAAGCTGACGTTCTAAGGACGGAACTCTACAGTTTAATGTGGGCTCCGTATTAGTATGTCGTTGAAGTTTCTTTTGCACGTAGAAGTAGTTGTATTTCCCGTGTGTGTATGTTGGAAGGGTGCTTATTTCCAGATGCTACGAGAAATATAACTAATTAGTAATTATTCGAACAGTAATCCAATTGGGTGAGAAATATGATGAACTGTACGAAATTATAAATGAACATTTCACTAGATACAATATTCCTAAAATCATATTTAAGTTTAAAAGGATTACGAAATTTACAACATGTAAATTATATCACATCATCATACACTAACAAAATATTGTATATCACACTTGATTTTACCGCATTTTCCACGTACACATACATGTTTAAAGAAAACGCTTGTCACATCTGAAAATGGTCTCAGGTTTGAGACCGAAAAGTATTCCGTGAATAAAGAAGTACACGGTGCGTTTTCAAAATGGATAAATCGAAACAGGGAGAAGGAGTAGAGACAGGTATGGGGTATTGAACTCGCTCGGCCATACGATACCACTGTCGGTTCGGCTCTCTCGGATTAGCAATATGCTTGAAAACGCTAGCAAAACCTACTGCTAGGAAGTCAAAGGAGGCTTACGAACTCTATAAATGAAAGAATAACTAAGCCATCGTACTTTAATTCCACAAGTCTTCTTGTCCAGTATAAAAAGCACCCCACTCAAATATGACTAAGTATAAACGAGACATCGGCTATTATAGCTAATTCATTAGTTTAGTAATTTTAAGTGGAATGTACTTACTTGATGCAGCAGTCTTCGGGTGTTGTATCAAATATCACATACGTAAATGGCCGATTAATCTCGAAGTCAAACCAGAGTTCATCATCTAGTGTGGGGTGCACACCAACTTAACTTAGATAAATATATACAAGAAAAAGTAAAAGAAGAAAGAGGAAGATAGGAAAGTATGCGCAATAAGAGAAAGTAAAGAAAATGTTGAACGTCAGCGAATTTCTGTCATCAACACTTTTAGAGTTGGTAGGTTGTACAAACTAACTGCTGAGTTTATGTGAATGCGAAAAAAAAATGCTAAATTGAAAAGGACCGATACTAACTTAATACAAGTGAAGTACATATCGTGTAGATTCGAAAAGGAATTGATTGATGTAAATAAATACTTAAGTACCTAATAACTGAATTAGTTGAGTTTAGTGGGGAAAAATAAATGTAATGTGTTTCCAACTAATTACTACGACAAGTCAATGAGTAAAGAAGGCTGTGGATTTGGAAACTATATTTTGCGTTTCTTGAGTAAATTTTCTATAAAACGAGACTACGGTTTGTGTAAATTACTGTTGCCTATGTTCAGTTTTTGACTTTCAGAAAAGATGTCACATGCTTCTATGACTGATCGATCCATATGTGATATGGGTTACTGTAGCATTCGAGCTGATGCTATATGTTATTAGTCAGTGTGTAAATTTGAGACACGTGAAACTGGATTTTTAGTGTTGGCGTCTCTTGTGTGTTTACTTAAAAGTGACAGCCAATGTTTGTTGATGCAATGTTCTTTTTACTGCAACTACAAGTGACTACATAAAGCGTGTTGCTCATGTCCATACACATTATCCAATTCAAAAAACATATTCAATTTCTGATGCCATATCAGAAGGATTTCCTTAAAACTCACAAACTCTGCTCAAATTCGTCTGATCTGGCATCAGATTTTTTTTTTCGATTGGTGCAGAAAATGGTTATATAGGGAAATAGATGGCACAAATCCGCACAAGCAATATTTAATCAAACCGAACACAACAAACAAAGATTCTAAGTATATGAGGTTATCTAATTTTCCAGAAATTACACCAACAGGTTAAGAAAATTTTCAATAAAACAAATTAGTTTCCGTTTTAAGCACGTGCATCACTTTAGAAAAATCATTCACGGGATACAGAAATTATTTCATCGACAACAAGCAAATATTCCGGTGTTTCTGAAGTCAGACGTTGGCTGTCAGTTAGGATGAGTGAACATAAAAGAGAGGCAAACACCGAAAATCCAGTTTCACACCTCTCAAAACAACTTAACACAATGACCAATATCATATAGCATCAGCCCGAATACTGCATAAAACCAAATCAAATATGGATCGATCAATCGTCATAGAAGCGTGTCACAACATATATATATATATATATATATATATATATAAACGTCTAGAACTAAACACGGAAATATTAGTTTTGAAATTAAGCGGAATTGCTTCAATGCACATTAACAATTAAGGAACGGTTTGCATGTATTTGTCCCTTTATTCCTGACTTACAAAGGAATTCGATTATTGCCTGAAATTATGGAGAAACTTTTAGTTATTTATAAATAAGAGCTCTTTGTGGGATGTGAAGTATATCATATTCACAGAGTAATCTTCTAGTCTGATATCTTGCTTTAATACTTCGAACATATTTCCATACTTTTAAAAGAATATTTTTTTTTACACTTTTTCATCTTTAGTTTTATATTTTCGTATCCCCCCCTCCTCCTCCTCTATAAAAATGCGTTTTCTAGATACCATCGTACTGTTATCATGCCAAGGAAAGTTTTGTACCTTTATTTGTCCATGAAATATTAGTAGATGCTATACAAGCTACCAATTTTCCCAGATAATAAAAATTCACTCATAGAAGCAACAGCATATTATTAGAAAACGACTTGACAAACTACGTTTGGATTTGTATTACCCAGCTGTTCTCTAGTACGAACAATTTATACATACCATTGTAAGAGTCATCCTATCGATTTCATGTTTATCTTTCGTCTTGTGTTGCCTGAATGGACTGTGACCTTTAAGAAGTTTGTACAACATGCAGCCAAATGAAAACCAGTCAGCACTTGAGTCGTACGCTGTACCTTTCGACAAGACTTCAGGAGCCATATACCCGTGCGTTCCTCTGAAATAGAGGTGGATAGATAAAACATAGAAATAATAACGCTTAATCGAATATGTGACAAAAATAAAAAGTTTCAGAACACTGAAAAGTACATTGTCCAAGTTGATTTTGTATTGGTTACTACATCTAACTGAAAATGTTGGCTTTGAAGAATGAACCTAATAGTGAAATGGACTTAAATCTTTCTTCTGAAGGAAGGATGCACTTTACAAAGCACTACAAGAATTTTTAACAGTGTACTACGTGAGAATTAATAAATTCATAAATACACTTACAAACTTGTTTCTTAAAATACTCCAATACGTCATCATTTATAACGCTCACTTGCTAGTTCCATAATAACCTCGTTATATGAATTAATTCCAAGCTTTAGACGCTACTCTGGGTCCCTTATTAAGGAACAAGGGTGTGGCGTAAGTAAAAGGTAAAATACAGGAATGGAGATGGCTGAAAACTTACTCATCTGCATCGTCAACTTTGGAACACCACCGTAGGAGGCCATATGTTAAGTGATGTGGATCCAGTGTTCCTAGTCTGCGAAGTAGGAAAATCAACAGTGTTTTGGTTATTTTCTGTACAACTTCTCAGAATACAGTCTTTCAAAAAAGTAACTTAATTTTTACCGTGTGCCCCCGTGTCCAAATTTAATTTTGCTTATATTAAAGAAAGAAAAAAAATAAAGAAAAATTTTCAAACGTTGTCCTTTCTTTTTTATTTGAAGCCTTGTGTATGACACGTGATTCAGTGTGTATGTGACCAGTTTCTGCAAGATGCTTTAATAATCCAGTATAATTATTGCTTTTATTTCATTACTGATATGTTCCTTTAAGCGAGTGGAGAGCTTGCGTTTAGTTATACCTATTTACAAATCTCAACATTCGCATTCAACTTGATAAACACGTGAAGACTCTTCTGTATTGGTCCTTTGTATCCGGTAAAAAAAATTTTACATGGTCTTTGGGGGTATGAGCACAGGTTTCAAGTTAGTTTTAAAGTATATTTTGGATAAGTGTCTTAGGAGAGATGGAAATGCAGGGAAAAACTGGCTAACTTTTCCAGTATTCTATTCCATTTATTTTTATTATTTATTTATTTATTTAACATTAGTAACTTTGTCGGAAGCTTTCTTCCATCAACTTTCCAATGTAGGTTTTGTGAACCCATTCCGTCATTATTTTTTCCCCTAATTATTCCTGAGATCTGAATCTGCGTTATAGATATTATAGGCCTTAAGGAAGAAGTTAAATTGGTAGCTTGTATAGCATCTACTAACATTTCTTGGACAAATAAAGGTACAAAACTTTTCTTGGTATTATAACAGTATGATAGTATGTAGAAAACCGATTTTTATGGGGAAAAAAAATATGAAAATATAAAATAACCTCATGTACTTAGAATCTTTGTTTGTTGTGCCCGATTTGATTAAATGTTACCTGTGCGGATTTGTGTCCAAAGGTTACATTCACTGCGCCATGATGGGTTGATTGTGAGTATATACGTCACATGAGGTGAACTTTCCGCACGTGATAGTACGGAACATATTATAATGTCTATAAATTGTAAGGTTCAAGAAATTTGAGAATTATTTTATTCGTGTTCTACTGTATCTTTAATCTTTGGGTGCACTGAGTTCAATTTAGCTACGAGGGAATTCAGCTGTGCTTCGGTTTGATATAAAATTGAAGAATAGTCCACGAATCTAAAACATCGTATAAATTTGTGCTTGTCCTGTTTTAAAATATCTGTTTCGAAATGATTTAACACGATGTTCGTCAAGATAGGGTACCGATAAGGAGTCCGTTAATCTGCTTGTAAAATTTATCTTCAAATTGAAAAACGTTGTGCCGAGGGCACATGAGATACCGAAGTGAAACAGACTATTAAATTTTCCTGGTTACTGGAAGACTCTCTGAATGTAGGTTCATCATACATGCGCCGCAAATGCCAATAGTTTACGGTCTCCGTAAAAAGGAATTACATTTTCGCTTAATCATCTCAGGTAGTCAATAACTTCACTCCTTCTTGCCAAGTGGTTAACAACATAACAATATCGTAAACAGTTTAGATACACAGTGGACAATTCTTTGCAGGTTAGAGACCATGTTTGTTTTCTTGTCAATGGCAATGCATCAAAACTTGCATCTATAGACGTGATGGACACGTTTCCCTCCATTCCGCTTGACCTTGCAATATCCTGCACTAAAAACTTGTTAAAGAGAAAAGGTCTCTCTGAAATTTACGCTTTAATTGAATTGTTCCTGTGCCCTCGACACAACGTTTTTCAATTTGAAGATACATTTTACAAGCAAATTAACGGACTCGCTGTGGGTAATCCACTGTCCCCTATTTTGGCGGACATCGTGTTAAAACATTTCGAAACGGGTATTTTAAACCAGAACAAGTATGAATTTATACGATATTTCAGGCACGAGGACGATTCTTTAATTTTATATCAAACCAAAGCCTAATTTGATTTCCTTGTAGCTAAATTTAACTCGGCGTAACCAAAGATTAAAATTACACAAGAACACGAACAAAATAATTCTCTAAATTTCTTTGATATTACCATTTATAGATATCGTAGTAAAATCAACACCACCACGTACAGGAAACCTTAGGTGAAGTACATATATACGCAAAATCAGCCCATCATGGCGCAGTAAATATAATTTTGGTTTAACTTCTTCCTTATGGACCATAATATCTACAGCACAGAATCATATCTCAATTAAATTGAAATAAAAAATGAAATAGGTTTACGGAATGCGTACACAAAACCTACACTGAAAAGTTGATGCAAGAAAGCTTCACCCCCCCCCCCCCCCCCCCCCCCCCCGCCCCTCACACCCCAAAAAAAGGAAAAGTGGGTCAGTTTTCCTGCATTTCCACCTCTCGTAAGGCAAAATCCAAAATCTACTTTAAAAATAACTTAAAACCTGTGCTCATACCCTTAAAAAAACATGGAAAATTCTTTAACGGAATACAGAGGATACTACACCAATGCAGAATAGTCTTCAGGTGTTAACAAGTTAAATGAGAATGTTCAAATTTGTACGTAGATATGACCAAAGGCAAGCTGTCCACTTGCTTAAAAGGAACATATCAGAGATGCCAAAAAAGGTAATACTAATAATAAGGCTCATCAAAACATCTTGCAGAAGTTTGCTACATACTCACTGAATCACGTGTCATACCCAAGGCTTCAAATAATACAGAAAGGACAACGTTTGTAAGTTTCTTTACTCTTAAAATATATATATATATATATATAAATGTAGACACAGGTACACTCGAAAAAAAAGGTTACTTCCTATAAAGACTATTTCCAGAAGTACAGAAAATAACCAAAACAGCGTTTGCGTTCTGGAAACACTGGATGCGAATTTGGAAGCAGATGAGTAAGTTTCTAGCCACCTCAATTCCTGTGTTTTACCTTTTACTTAAGCCAAAACCTTGTTCCTTAATAGTAACTCGCAGCGGACTCGAAAGCTTGGAATTAATTTTAATTAATACAACGAGGTCATTAAACTAGCAGGTAAGCTTTATGATTAAATGATCCCTCCACGCGTTGTAACTTTACGTCATACATAATTTATTTGTTCGACTGGAAGAAAACCTGCTATCTTGCCACCTAGTAATACAAACCAGTCAGCACTAGTAAAGACTGCACGCCCCATTCCGAATTTCGCTTAAGGCTACAAGTCGTCACGTCTCACAAGAAGTCACGTTTTAGACATGAAAAGAATGAGGGTGGTAGCCGTCAGAACCTCTATTGGAAGTCGGTATGGCCAGCATGAGGGAGACTCGAATGCGCGTTGCCTCCCAGTGCATATCGCAATCAGTAAACAAGTTCATTTCATGTTTGAGTGATTGAGACCCTAACTACTACGCACAATATTTACTGTTGGGATTCGAAACTGAATAAGATTCGAGGCAAAGTGTGGGGCTAAAGATCTATGTGCGAAGACACTCAATACTAAAATGCCATTTCTTCACTACCCAATCTTGCCTCCACAGTGAATGGTTTACAAGACTGAATATGAACTGATTTATGGTCTTTTAGTCATTTCAGGCGTATGTCGGACAAGCCTCGAAGTGTTTTATGTTCTGATGTAAGTTCAATATATTCAGTATACGTAAGCAATAGGTTAGTTGTTCATTATCAGAAAAGTGTAGTGAAATTAAAAATGAATGAATCAGAACCACACTTTTCCACTAACTGAACTAATGTCAACTTATTGAAACAAAAGTATAATAATAATAACCACTGGCGTTACAGACCGAAAGGTCCTGAGCCTGCCCCAACATCATCTGTCCGCGGTTGGTGGAACTGCGTCCACCTGAGTGACGGCCGTGGGGTCAGCACTGCGCATCACCTTGACCATGAACAGGTGTATCAGGGGCTTTCTAGACCAAGTGGTCGTCATGTCTTTACTCACGTGACTTCCCAGTTTGCCTCACGACGCTGGGTGGACGCCAGTGGGGTGCTCCAGCCGAGAATTGAACCCGGGACCACGTGGACATGAGTCCAACGCTCTGTGGATCCCCCCCTCCCCCATGAAATAAAAGTATAGTGAGAAAAACAAACATGCTCTGAATCACCCAAGGACTGAAAGATAACTTAAAATATTGGAGCAAAACAGGTTTTCCATGAAACAAAGTATGCTTGTGAACTTCAACGTTCCTTAAAACATTGGACAAAGCATTCCTAAGCAAGCAGCGTGCTCCTCCCTCCTGATTGTATATATTGGAGACAACAGAGATTCTCTTTTCTCTTTAGTCACATTCATCTGACTACTTTTATTCCACTTATTTGAACTAAACTCGCTCTTACGCCAACGCTTGTTTCAAATCTGGGAGACTACAGCGTCACTATTCACGTAGTGTGATTGCAGGCTTATAGCTACTGAACTTTTCCATAGCCAGTATATTTGTGTTTCTTCTTTATCGGAAGCGCAGAGTAAAAGGCAGAGTATTGAAATAAAGGCACAGTAAAAGAATAGTAACATTTCAGCTGGAACATAAACAAAATGTTTCAGGAAAAATGTAGATATTTTTAATGGAAAGAGGTGTACATCTCAAGTGGTAACAAGTATTCCTTTTTCATCTTCAAACTACTGTCAATTATTAGTATTTCGCACTTAAAAGTGTTTCTTTTCGAAGGTCGCAAAAGGAGCATGAAAAGTTAAGCAGTTAAGTACACTATGCTACACAACACAATAGAAAAAAAAGTTAATTATTACATTTCCTTTTTAAATCTCTGAACTCCTACTGGAAGCTTATATTTAATACTGGAAACATTTAATACAAAAAAGTACACATTAGAGAAAACTAGCAGCACCTCCATCACCCTCACGTTTCAATCTCACTCTTACTTTGTGAGTCTTCGTACTTCCATATTACAATTTGACCTTCATGCGAGAGGGTGTAAGGGTGATGTCCATCCTCATGAGGCTGAACAAGAGCTCTGACTGAACAAGTCCTCCAACGATGAACCGCTGCATATAAGTTGTATTAGTTCAGACACATTTCCGATTCCTCTTACCCATGTAATTTTGCCTAGCTACCCTGTTCCTAACCAAAAGTGCTGCTGAAGCTACAAAGTCTGTTCTAACAAGCCCGTGCGCGATGATTATACCTTGCTTTTATTCCCAGATGCATCAAAAAATAACTGGACATTGAAACCTAATTTTCCTACGAGTTTTATAGCATCTTAAGACTTCAGCTCATCTCTGCTACATTTTTTAAGTTTCCTGGCTAGCAAATATAAAAGTAGCGACTATGGTCTCAAGTCTAAGGTATCATATGACAGTCGTTTGGTATGATACACTACAGAAACCTCAGTCAGATTGGTCGGTCCGTGTTTTAACCGATGTTCCTGTTTATGAAGCATGCAACCTACCACTAAAACACCCTCTCCGGTCGTTTCCTCTATACAAGCAAGAGATACATTTTATGTCACGATGATATGCTCTGCCCACAGAACACGAAATTAACTTTCAAAATATAATGCCTCCCTTAGTTATTAAAAATATTTACATGTCAGTATGTCTTCAGCAATCATGACACCCAAATTTATTCTTCATGATTTTTCTTTTTCTTTCTTGCTTCATGTTTATGACTTTCTTTTTACACATGTTATCTCTGAAGATGTCCTTAATATTAAATTACGATGGAATTTGGTAGCCTTTATACCAAAATTACTGGAGATTTACAGACATGTAAGTATGAACAACTTTTTTTGTTTTTCGTATAACACAGAGATAAATGGGCATTAAAAATAACCCCCTTACATCAACAATGCGTAATGAAATTACTAAGGAGATAAAAGGTATCTTTACTCTGAAAGTTTGAAATGTGATCGGATAAGTGTTAAACTAGTACTTACACACTCGCATGAGGTTTCTTTTTAGAAAAATCACACGCTAGACCAAGATCTGATATTCTTACATGTCCGTGTTCGTCTAATAATATATTTGCAGGCTTTAAATCCCGATACACAATAAACCTCCTATGCATATGTTCCAGACCTAGAACAAAGACAAATATAAAATTAGGATCAACAAATTTGAAATGTCCACCTTTAAAGACCATCAAGAAAAACGAAATCAATATCGTATACACTGGGGAAGAAAGGTACTATAAAAATTACAGGATACGTTCGTACGAGGCAAGGTTAGTTCAAGGAGTTATCGTGATACTTCCGAGTTTCACACCCTTCCGGGAAACTCCGTTTAAGTTACATAAATCTTCGTGCCTAGTAACGAAACGTAATGTGATGTGATGTTCGTTTCAGCTAAACTCAGCACGGAGACATTAAGGGAGTACTTTCGTGCAATGATGTTTCTCAATTTAAAGGAGGCCGAGTAGCTTGAAAGAGTGAAAAGCAACGATAACCATGTTCTGTTCGTCATTTGTTTGCAGAATTTAAAATTTAAATAAATGCTAAATGAGAACAAAACGCTACCGACTGAAGCACAGTTCTTGCTGAAAACGCAGAGAAAGAAGATCCTTGAAGTACGAATAGCCTTAAAAGCAATGATATGCGTGTTGGATTGCCACCAATATAAACGTTTCCACGGACGTTCCTATGGTAGGAAATTTTTTTCTAGATGTGTGCAGGACAGTTTGACGGAAGAGGTAAAAGAAAAGAATTGTTAAAAAAAACGGAAGTGTCTGCACTGGTCTTCTGAATTGGTCTTCGTAGATTCAACAAGGGTGATTTATAGCATATGTGACATACCACGGAAGAGAGAGCTGGGATTTACAATTTTACGCAGAAACTAAGCAGCAATTGTTAGTCCAGACGTCATTCCTCCCATCAAAGTGAAATTTCCAAATAGTTTTGGAAAAACTGTTAACTTTTATCTCGAAAAGGGGCCATGTGACAATTACTACATTACTGGCTCAAACCCTGTGACTGGTCATAGATATACAATATTCTGCCTATTTCAGATGTTTAAAAATCCAGGAAGGAAAAGACTAGTTTACGGGGCGTTCTGCTGACCATGTACACACACCCCACATAGCTCAAGATTCACTGGAAAAAGCAACGGTCAAAGTCATTTACCCTAAAGCAACTTCTATCATTTTCCTTTGGTGAAAACTAGATGGAAAAGTCAGCGATCCGCGGAGAGTACTTCAAAAAATATTGGGGGAGAGTACTTCACGAAATGATAACTTCTAGCTAAATATTTTTCGTTCATTTGTTTCTTTGTATCCCGAAATTTTTGTAGGAATTATTTCAAATCACCAGCTGTAAATTCAATTTTAAAACCAACGTTAAAACAATATATTACGTAAGAGAAGGTCTCTTGCTTTACATAATTTACCGATCTTTAAACTTTCTACAACAGACCAATTATTATTAAGAAGGACTTCTCAAGTTGCAGTTATCGTGCGTAGATGAACGTGGATCATCTGATCTGGAGCGATACTTCATTCAGAGCAACAAGTGACATAACAGCTACAATTCTTCAAACTATGTTAATTAAATAGAATCGTATTTTGTCACTTGTTCATTCCTTTTACCATATACGATACTTGTAGTAACATCTAACAGACATTGTCGGAAGTTTCTTTCATAATTATTGTCTACATATTATATTCAACATTTACATTCAAGGTACATTAAATACTTGAGTACGTTTCATGACGTACATTCATCTTCCGTAACTTATTTGCACTAGTAACGACATTTACATTCTGATCAACGACCACTGTTCTATTGTTTAACATATTACTTTGACCCGTGAGTTTCCACCATTGCAATATGCTCTTTAAAAGTAGAACAAACGTATTGTGTTGGTACAAAAGAAGTTCTAATGCACCGTCCATTGTTCCCTTAACTTACTGTATATAGTCAATCTGGACGTTCATAGATACGAACAACTTCTCTTCCTAATGTCCCAATTATTTCGGATTAACGAAGTTCAACTATATATTCACTACGTTACCGGAATAAACTTGAATGTGACACTTTTCCAACTATTTTATTATTTGAGTTTAGCTGACGTCTTCATTCCAGGACTATTATAACATTACGGCTTGTTGCCACTCACCATTTACGTGGTAAGTTACATGTAATCTATTTTGTGGGGTCATTATCACTTCCAGCGTTCTCTTTGAGACCTGCCAGTAATCCACCATTTGTTGGAGCATTATTCTCATCTGATATGTTGTACATGAGGTTTCAGTTACATTTGGGACAAGTAATTCCACAACAGGTGTCTCCATCGAATATCACTGTTTCCTTTCACACCTTTCACTGGAGGTGCAGCCAATTATTACTTATTGTAAATTTTCAAGACCGGATAGTTAGTTAAGATGTCGGAATAGCTACTAGTTTTTCTCTTAACATTTCAATCTCCCAGTCTGTACGCTGTAGATTCCCTAATACCGACACTTTTATAGATATTTCGTAAATAAGGACTTTTCGGAATAATAAGCTGATATACTAAAGGAAAGATACAGTGCAAAATTGCGCATACAATAAATAAATAAATAAATAGAAGGAAGATCTTTATTATAAATAACGCACAGAAAATGCGTTATTTCCTCTAAACTTAGTCCAGTTTACGTACAGTGTGAAGTAGGAACAAAGCGAACACTTGCATGGTGTAATCTGAAATCAAAGTATCAGTGGTTCATATATAGAATGATATTTACGTTATAATTTATTTAGACATCTCCATTATAAATGTATACAATACAAAAAGATGGTACCATTATTCAACAGTTTCGTTGATTAAAAAAATATACACATTGAACTACATACTGCTGTTATTATTATTATGAAATAAAAGATCATTTAAGCGAGGTTTCAAATGTTAAAAACTATTTATCAACGCTACAACTAATCGTTTCCGACCAGTGAAAATGATCTACAAAATATTTTTTAATTGCACGCATAATACTTGCGAACTATAAGGCAACTTAATTAGAAAATACTTCATTATTATTATTTGTCTCATTCTAAATGTTTATTGTAATCAAACGAACTCTCAAACTTCAATTCGCGTATTCTATTCATCTATTTCTAACTATGGACGATTCTTCATTGCATCACAGGAAATTTGGAAGTCCCGGGCGAATGTACAGAACCGTTATTACCCCAATAGTAAGAAAGTCATCTTAATGCTCACAGAAAACTGTCCGTATCAATGAACGTCGGATTGACTGAAATAATCTAACAATAGAGGGCGCACAAGAACTTTGTTTACAACAACAAGACACGCCTACACAGTAAGTATAGGGAATATGACTACTATAAAATAAAAGTACAATGAGAAAACTGTACAATATTGTACAAAATGTAAAGATATGCAGTACATAGGGATACTGACGAGGTGCCTGGAAAATAATTTTCTATACTCTGTTGGACACGTTGAGATTTGGTGGAAAACTTTCAACCAGTCTGGATTAAGCGAGGTTCGGATTAACCAGGTATTAAACACAATATAAAAATGACATTCAGATATAATCCATTTCGATTGGTCTATCACTAAATATGTACACTTACAAAGGCAACTCATTTATTTTCCTATGCAATGGTACTTTTGGTATATTCACAATTTTTCAATTAATACGGTAAAATAAATATGAAACACCCGAAAATGATTTTCACATGCAATGCTAAACAGTAAAATGACAAGTTCTTATAACAACCACAATATTTATCCACTGTAAATAAACAAAAGAAAATTTAAGTATGTCCGTAATCTTTTCTAGATGGCGGTATGAAGCTTTCATAGGATTTTGCAAGGCTTTGCTTCGATTGTAGAGGATGAAAAATGTGAGGCATAGTTTGGATTGTATCTAATGTATCCGGGTTTTTTTTTTCATGTTTTTCTATTACCTGTTCTATTGAAAGAGCAAAGTTGTTACAAACAACATGAGATTTTTTTGGTATAGTCACATACTAACACAATGAAATCATAGTCTATTTACAATATTTAAAATAAGTATCAAAAGCGTCAAGATTAAACATGTTCTGAATTCGATATCTGTTCCTTACCTAATATGACTTCGGTTGCATAGAATTTCATTTCTACTTCGTTGAAAACCCCGTGTTGTGAGAGATGGTAATGAAGATCCCCGCCGTTCATAAGATCAAGAATAAAACATAATTTGTCCGGTGTGTGGAAAGCGTACGTCATACATACTATAAATGGGCAGTCAACCTGAAATGGAATATAAAATATTGTATCAGTCATGAGTGAAAAATAGACAAGGAAATATGAACAGTAATAAAACTGATGTGTAACTACTAACTAACTCTATGGCTTACAGAACTCGCAAATTCGTCGCTGCAGTAACAGACGTTCGCCATTGGATTCTATCCTGAGCAGCATCAAGCCACTTCTTATCACGAACACCTACTTCTCGAAGACCCGTTCTAATAGTCCTCCCAAAGATCTCTTTCCATCCGGCTTTCCAACCACGATAGAATATAATCTTCGCTTTTCTCCTGTCCGAGCTACATGGCCTGCCCATCTTAGTCGTAGCGATTTCATTATTTTTACAATATCGGGTGAATCATACAGTCCGTGTAGTTCTTCATTATGCAGTATCCGCCATTCTCCAGTCATCTCGTCCCGTTTAGGCCCATCTTTCTCAGAACCTTATTTTCAAACACACGTCATTTATGTTCATCTGCTAGGGTCGTACTCAAACTTTCGCAACCGTAAAGTATTACCGGCAGAATAACCGTTCTGTATATTTTCAATTTCAATTTCCTTTATATTTGTCGCGAGTTGAGATTTTGGACTGAATCGGGACATGCGTTGACCGATACTAAGCGATTTTTTATTTCTTCCGTGACCTCGTTTTTGCTTGTTACATGCTCCCAAGTATTTTAATTTGTTTACTTTTTCTATGACCTCATTTTTAATTGTTATGTATCTATTTCCTTCAGTGTTTCGGCTTGTTATCATGTATTTTGTTTTCTCTATGTTTACCTGTACACCTATTTCATCGCACGCATCTACTAAGACATCGGTGTTACTTTGCAGTGCATCTATATCGTCCCCTATTAAATCTACATCATCTGCGTATACGAACCGTTGGTTCAAGCCATTCAATGTTAGTCCCTTTTTGTCCTTGTCCTTTTCTTATTTTTAAAATCGCATATTCTAACGCAAAGTTAAACAGCAGAAATAAAGCATCACCTTATTTCAATCCGTTGCGAATCTTGAAACTATGACATATTATTACCTATTAGTACTCTGCTTATGGGTATGTGTGACTACTAGTTAAAAAAAAGCTATTTTCTTTATAGTTATAGTCTTTAAGATATTTTATTACCTTCTGACAGTGGCGACTCCTATTAGCCAGCCTAGCATAGATGTTTTGATAGAGTACTGTTAGAAAGACTGCTCCGGTGATCTTCCAGCTATCGTACGTTAGATTCATGTATCTCTATTTTTTCCACGATTAAATTAACTTTTAGGATATATTAGAGTTTGTTGGACGTCAAATCCAGGATACCAAGTAACTTGTGAAAATCACCTTGTTAGAAAGAGCATTCATTCATTAAAAAAATATTCTGTAAAAGTCTTACCATGTATGGTAATATTTGTACTATGTGCAATTTTATAGTATTCTCACAACATATTCAGAATTTCATTCTTTCACGACAATCAGGATTTCAACACTTAATGTGATATTTTTAGTATAGAAAAAGAATTACTTACCCCCGTACTGACTAGAGACAACATAATCCTTTCGTTTAATGCTAACGTTTCGCCTTGCTTCATTTTAATTCTTTTCTTATCTAGACATTTCATGGCATACATTTTACCCGTGTCTGCTTTCCGACAGCCGTACACTTCCCCAAACCCGCCTCTTCCAATTATTCGGTGTACACTGAAATCGTTCATTGTTAACTGCAAAGAAAAGAAGAAAGGATTACTACATACAATTAAATATGAACCAGAAGACAAAATATAATTGCGTGTGTATGTAACTATGAATGTGTGAACATAGGGGTCGTCCAAGTATTAAGTAAGCATTCAAAGGGAGAGGGGTTTAAGCTTTGCCTATTCTATATGATAATGGGGATGAGTGATCAGACCAATGCTTATGGAAGATTCGTTTAAAAATATAAGCCTATTAGTGAAGATTTAAACATTTTAAAGACTAAAGAACTATACGAAATTTGAGAAAAAGTTACGTAAGCACAAGGGGAGGGGGTCGGGTATCTGCTTATTTTTACTTATAAAGAGGGGTCCAAAATCATTAAAATATGTGGTTACGTAATACTTGAACGTCCTCATATTCTGTTTTAGTTTCTTGTATACAAGAGTGGTTTCTAACAGATTCGCATTTTTTTTCACACAAACCCTGTCATTAGTAGTCTTTCTTTCTTTTTTATTTTATTTAATTGGTAAGTTTTGATATGAATGACGTCCTTTCACCGAACTCTTTTCTTGCTCTGCAATTTTCAGCTGGATTTCTTAATTTTTCCGCATCGAATTCCCACGAATATTCATGATTTTCTCTAAAACAATTTTTTACGTTCCATATATAACAAGTATTATAAATGATGATATGAAGTATGGAAAATACATAAACGGTAATAGCAAAAGAAACATTCAAGAAGAAACTATTTTTTTGTGGAGCGATGAACAGAGATACAAGAAAAAGTTGGTTAAAGGTTGATGTCACCGACAAACGAATGTTAGTTGCTCTAATTTCGATTTAATTTGCAGTTATGGGCTGAAGTACGAGCTACTGCTAAGCCCGTCATAAGTATGAAGGATGCGTCTCTCGACGTGCTCTTCCGGGAATGTGAATGGGCAAGGTAGCGGATAAAACAATTAGTCTTACAATATACTGTCATGCGCTTGTTGAAACTGCGGAAAGTCTGTCAGATGGCAGCCAACAGGTCTCAAATCCGCTTATCTGTCCAATCCCGGTCCGAAGTTCGCGACGTTAGCCACAAACTACTAGACTACGAGAGCTGGATAAAAGATTAGATGCCTTCGAAATGCGGACTTTAAGAAAAGAACAGGGAAAAACATCATCTAGGAATGTTTTATAAAAGAGAGCAATACCAGTGATAATAGACGAAACTGCTTAGGATATTAGGATATTAAGCACTGAATATGTAACGAGCGTTAGCAGTGAAGTGTGCACGAAGCGTAAGTTTTGCTTGGTGAGAAAGCATTTCAACCTAAAACAGAACTTTAAGATTGTAAGCCACAAGAATTGCATTGAACCGCATTTCTCGCTTAGTGAGTTCACTGTGACCTCATCGCATGTGAGGCGACAGGCTCTCTACATCCAGTATTCCCCCTGTCAGTGGAGTCTAGAATAATGTTATTTATGATGGACTGAACTCACATTTGACCTATCTAAGTTCGTGACCAAGACTTAACGTTCGTCACTGGACTCCCGAACACCAACATCTAAGAAAGTTGCAGAAATTGTCGGGAAATCCTCTACTGGACTGGACTGGACTCGGAAGGGAGAGCGCCCAGCTAACATCGTTCGTCATGGCGGTGGTACAATCAACCACGTAAAGTGTCAAATTCTCAAGATGGACATGGTGTAGTTTATCATGCACCGCAAAAACTCTTACAATTGTTGCTGTGTAGTGAACCACATAGCACGATTTACGCCGGTGCTCCCAGGGAGAGTACCTCATCTAACCTTGGTAGGCACAATAGTTATACTTAATAAGTGACATGAAAGTTGTTATTTAGTGTTCCATTTAATTAACCTCGGATGATCGGTTCATCACACCAAGGAATGTGTTTAATCCTAAATCATCATGTTTTGGAATGCTGTGTAGTCCGCCTCCTCAACGCAGTGGTGCGAATGTTAGAATGGTGCACTATAAGTGTGTCATGGATCCAGGAAGCCTAAAGGAATGGACATCCCATTAAGTTTTTTTTTATTACTATTATTTACTTACCGCGCTGCGAATCGCGTTATTATAAGATTGACAGCAGTTAAGATAACAGCACAGCCAAAAAGAAAAATAGAAAGAATGAAATAACATAATTACTTTTTAATGGGAACAATTATGTATTTACGTTAAGTAAAGTAATCTGTACTTGTTAATGTAACTATATTAACGATTCGGTATTATAATATATTTGTTGTCGTTCAGTCTAAATTTTGAATTTCTATCTACAGCTTGCATGATATCCAATTATAGAGTGTATGTATATTTCCTTCATGATTAAGAAACAAAATAGAGAAAGGACATTTTGGAAAGAAAAAGATGTGCTTACTCACAGCGCCCGAGCAAGTTTCGAACCACTGGACTATAGCGACCAGGCACGTATTTAGGGGGTGGGTCCGGACCCTTCCCCCCGAAACTCAGGGTTTTATGGGAAAATAGTATAACTTCAGGCGTCATTATACATATTTAAAAGACATTTCATGCCAAGACACGCCTTGGACCCTCCGAAACCCCTTGGACCCCTCCCAAAAACCAAGTTCTGGATACGTGTCTGATAGCAACCCTTGGACCCCTAACGAATCGATGGTTGAAATGATAAGGAAGAAGGCTGCTCCAATTCATAGAGAGTATTGGAGAAGGAAATTTAAGCACTAATTGAAGACAAGATGAGGATCAGCTTGCTTTGACGGACACAAATGATGATGATTCATTCACCTATTTAATCAAAAGCACTGACTTGTAAGAAAGTATCTAATGAGAATAAATGAAAAAGAAGCATTCGCTTTAATATGATTTTTATTATCGAACACAAACTGAACTATGTTCATCTGAGCTCCTTAACGACAACAAAAGAAAGCGAAGGGCGATTTAAGAATGCCCGGGTTGTTGATCAGGAATGCGTTCTTGGATTGAAACACAGAACTCGTAAATTCTATTCTCTTCACGGTGTTCAAACTCTTACAATCTAAGAGAAAAAATAAGTTAAAAAATCAGCAAATCGTGCATTATATGATCGATATATATAAACGTTAAAATGAAATTACCTGTATATACAAGTGATGAATAAAAAGTAATGGCAACATTGTGATATTTTGTGCGTGATTTTATTGACAGAAGATTACCTGTTACATTCCTCCAATGTAATCGCCTCCCATCTCTATCGCCTTTTGCCACACGTGTAAAAGGCGTCACATACCGTCAGCGCGTCCATCTTTGTCGATGTCTCTATGTCAATGCCTTATGGTACCGATGACGGTTTCTCTTGTGTCGTAGTGCTTCCCGCATAGTGGTTTCTTCATTTTGGCAAAAACGTCGTAATCGTACGGGCTCTTATCAGGTGAATACGGCGGATGTTCCAGTATCTCCCACTGCCACCTACGCAGCAGCTCCGTCACAGTGATGGGAGTCCGTGTCCGAACGTGCCGTCGCTTTTTCCACAGTGCAGAACGAAGGTGTCGCAAGAAGCTGCAGTAGTATGCAGCATTGACAGTCTGCCTATGAGGTACAGCATGGTGCAGGAACATATTGGTATGGCGCTTCCACTCTCTACCTCTACTTCACGGCTCTGCTGCTTTTGACTGAATAACACACAGTCGTTACCACTCGCCACACTTCCTCGTCTTACATTCCCTTATCAGCTAAGGAACGCTTGTAGCGCTCAGACTCACCTCTCTGACGTGAGAATAGTGTTGCCACCACTCTTTATCCAACCTATGTACAACGTATATCTGCACAGTTATACATTTCTAGAATTAACAAGAAATTTATACTAGCCTGGATATTAAGTTCTAAATTCTTCCATTGGCAGAACCGCGTATATTTGTCACTGGAAAAGAAAGAAATGCTTTAGATAAATTCCAACTATAGAAAATATTAGCAGTAACATCAGATAAGTAAATACACTCTTATAGTACCAGTAATGAATTTTCCTATAACAAAATCGAACACCAGTACCTTTTATGTTTATTACACTTCAACATTATATTTCGTTAACACGACTTATTTTATTAATTTGAATTCTGAATTACCTAACCTGATGGCGGCACTAGCAGGCAGAGTTTACTTACTATCGATAACACTATACATCTGTTCCAACAAACTGAGTTCTTAATACGTTTCGCAGGGGCCTAACTTAAACAAACTATGGGAATTTTTAAATAATATTTTGCTGTTACCGCCTATAAAATTTATTTTATCTTATCTTCAAATAACATTATGTATTAAAAATTGGAATAGCTATGAGGCCCACCATCTTTTCAACGTTGAAAATTATATTCCTGCATTTTTCTGTACCTTTAAGTAAATATCAAATTTTAAACACACACACTCATGACTCATAATATATACCAGGGTATTTTTTTTCCGATAACTGTTTGCGTACCTTACTTGCGGAGATTATTGGCCGAATTTTTATGTATTGTGTACCTGCCGAGACCATTGCCGCGTGTCCAGCGACTGCCAAGCCATTGAATAAATTGGCTGCTTGTTATAATGCTTTATAAAGAACCATATCACTACTCACATCGACTGTGATTTGATTTCTTAATGACAAGAGAAAAACATCGCCCTGTAGAAATCCATCGCCAACTTGTTGAAGTGTACGGAAAAAGTCCCATGAATGAAAGGGAACGTGCGCAAATCGTATCGTTTAGTTAGTGGTGGAAAGACAAGCGTGCACTGGACATCCTTCTGAAATCAGAGGATTTGACAGATGTGGAAGTTCACCAATAACAAATTTATTGCATGAATCAAATCCTCATGTTCGGTTCATTTTCGGCGAACTTTATGAAGCTTACACATTTCGCGATCTGTCCATTACGAAATTATCACATAAGCCCCCGGACTAATTAAATGGATAGGTGGTCAACTGTTAGGAGGAACGAATGCTAACTTGTGCAACGGCTGGACAAATGCTTGATTCGCAATGAGGACTGTCTAGAAAAATAAACCTATGTTGTACTTAGTTTTAAAGTTTTCCTTTGCTTTAAAAAAAAAAAAAAAAATCTTGCTTTAAAAATAGCTCTCGTACAACGACTAGTTCTTATCCATATTAAGTTTCTTAATACGTGAGTAGCGTGCTAAACATCAGATGAAATACCAGTTAAGCTGAGGTCTCAGGTCTACTCTAAATTACATCGCCTTATCAATTGATCTCAAACAGTTAAAAAGAAACACGAGAAGCAGACGACAGCACCCCCTCTCATTGATTGCTGGTGTCGTAATGCAATGCAATGGAACAGAAAATATCCCGCTACTCCTACGGCTACAAAATAAAAGCATATAGCTGAAGAAACTTATATGCTAACTAACTGCAAGCCGTAACAAAGAATTTACGCGGCTGCGCATTACAGAAAGAAGAAAGCTACACAGCTATATTATGACACGATCATATTTACAACAATGAGGCAAAGTGTTTCATAACTTCGTGACAAATAGGTGGAGGGTCATGCATACGAATACCACGATACGGTAATAGCATCCATGGTATCAAAACGAATTCGTCCTGCTAACTAAGTGATGATCAGTGTTGTCAGGTTTTCCTCGCTATATTTCCCCTCAAAATACTGAACATTTTTCCCGTTTTTGTTAAAAAAAAAAAAAAAAAAACTGATTCCAAGTCTTCTTTAAAAATTAATGGATTTTTTTAATGTGCCAAAAAGATGCAACAAAAATTCCCGATTTTTTCCTTTCACCTTTTTTGTCCCTGATTTTCCAATTTTGCGGGAAATTTCCCTCCATCTCACAATACTGGTGATGATTCTAGTCGACTTGTCTGCAATAACGTCAAATAACTCAGTCGAAGACTACTGGTGTAAAAATGTCGAATCTGATAGGATCTTATACCGTATCAGAAGAATAGAATTCCACCCTTCTTCTTGAGTGCATAAATAATAGTCGATAGACCTCTTTTTTATATTTTCTTTAAAAACATTTCAATTGTAATGTTCTATCATTTACACTTTCTGCCGAATACGCCATTAATTTTTAACAGGAAACGTTCTTGTTGCAATTCCTTGGCGCCATAATCTTCAGACATTCTGCAGTGTTGCAGAATGAACGTACAAAATATTGCAGACATAGTGTGCACATTAGTATCGAAATTGAACACGAAAACGTCGACTCTTCACTATCAACAATTACTGTGTTAATAACGACATTAAGTCAGCAGATGCCAGAGAAGCCACAAAACAGGGATAAATTCCCGCCAGTCTGTCATTAATATGCTCAGATTTCTTCTGTAAAATCTGACTTAAAAAAAAAAAAAACTCGAAAGTGACGCCGCACACTGGTGATTTCCCCACCTAATTTCTTGACCAAAGCCTCTATATGAGCTCAGAATCATTATCATTTGCAAACCTTAGACCATCTTTCATAAAATAATGTACAAGTGGGGACATGACGCAAAACACGATGTTTAGATTGTCGTATTAACACTGCATTTTTAGTAACATTTACGAACTTTCTCAAAATTTCAGATTACCAATAAAAGAAGTACAAAGGGATTTTAAAATATATCGTACAGGTTTAATAAGCAACAAGAACTAAATAGTAGAAACATTCATTATACAAAATGTTCAATTAATATAATATTCGTAAAATGATATTCGGTGGCACTGCTATTTGTTTCACAAGAACCCTCGTCTTTAATTAAATCTTTCGAAATATGAAGTTCTGGCTTATACTTTACTATGTGATTCTGTAGCTGACACTTAGACAATTCAAACTATATCCTTGGAAGTAGTACATTTTCCATGTAATAACTTCCTCGAGTTAAAATAAATGAATTAAACATTCTCTACAGAGCACTCTCGAGGACTAAAAGCGAAAGTAAGACTTTATATATCTGTATCTGGCTTCAAGAACTTAAAGAGAGGGTTGCTTAATAGGTGAAAGAAATTAAGTTTGATGTGATATAAATGATTGCAACACCATGGATGAAACTTTTGTGGCCAGTCGTGGGCATTTTTTTTTCTTTTTCTTTTTTCTTTTTTAATCATGGCTGTAGTAACAGGTTGTGGATATTCTGTAGTAATGAATTTCAGCTAAAGCTCTAATATGCGTAAAGTAAGCTACCTCCTCAAGGCTCTTTACTGAACACAATTTTCCTTGTGCAAATTCTTGTTACGCGGAGGTAACCATCAGGTTCGGAGTTTTGGCCAAGGAAACGCGGAAAATCGCCACTGTGAACTTTTGAAAATTTTCAAATGAAGTTTTGTCGGAGTTACTAAAAACTAAACTATACGTGCCCTTATCTTTTTCATTTTTGATTAGGCGTACCACTAGGTGCAAGCCTACTCTTATCTTTTCTAGTTCACTTCTTCAACCGTTCTCTTACCTTTCCTAACCCACTTGGAACACTGAACTAAATTAAACTAAACTGGGTGGCGAACTCTTACAAGCCCTGGCCTGTCACACGGATGTATTACGTTCAAGTTGAGAGTTACGTGATCAGCATAACACCTCTTCGTAGTCGTGTGTCTGACTTTCCTGACCACAGTCCGCTACTTCTTTTATTCAAGTAGCTCCCCAACTGTCCTCATGATACTGTGTCAACACCGACATTTTGAGCCCTCCACCGGGAGTGGAACCTGGGACTGCTCGCACTGAAGTCAAGCGCGCTACCGACTAGGCCACGCAAGAGGCTCTGTTGTTACTAAGTACTTAACTACATGGAAGAAGAGAAAACGAGATCAATACATAATAAATTTTGGACGTATTAGTACTCTTCCCACTAGAAGTTTAGAGATGAACTAGCTTTTCAGAGACCGGCTTTGATGGGTCGATGTTGTTAATCATTGACCACTTGGAGGTAGTCAACCCGGCGAACAGCATTGTAGTGTGGGTTGTCGCGTGCTTTGCCTTTATGTACATTTTCTTACCGTCGCAACCCAAATTCAATGGATGATTAGATGGTCAATTATCTCTGAAAATAATAATTTTAGAACCAAACTGATATGATAACTTCCCATTCAGGTACAATATCTGGTCATGTGCGAAGAATCATTCCAATCGGTCCAGCCGTTTTGGTGTTATGAAAACACCAGCATTCATTTTTACACGTATGTACACGGGGAACGTTTATAGATAAAAACCCCCTGTATAGATAAAACGTATGAACGTTTTAATTAAAAATTACAGAAGGAAACGTTGATCTACAATTTCTTCCGGATCATCAGGTTGTGCTGAAATTGGGAGTAGCAAATTCAGATGTTTTCGCCATTCCAATAATTCAATATGGTTATAGTAATAATCCAATACATGACAACTGAGTATCAAATGCAATTTTACTCAGGGCTGTGGGAGTCGGAAGCAATTATTGACTCAGTAAATGGAAATTGTAATATAATTCGTTAAAAATATACATTTCTCATAGGAAAATGCCATTATCACTGGGTATTGAAGAAAGTGCCACTTTCTGTAATGAGTTAATCCTTTCTTAAAAGTACATGCATCCACCTATTATGGAGACCTCCCGCGAAGCAGTTGTACACTTGCACTGGCTAGATGTTGATTTATTGTGCATAGTAATATTTGTTTGCAATATGAAAGATAATGCATCAATTAAATCTATTTTTCCTTTCATTTGAGAATATATTTTAATTCACATAACAACAATTGTGCACTTGCAGTGTTGATTATTTTCATTAAAATGACCGTGCGTCGATTATTAAGCTCTATTCTTGGTCATTTACCAGGCTGTCCCAAAAGTTCTGCACCATACAAGGAGGAAAATGAAACACGAATATCGGAAACAAAGACAAACATTTATTCAGCAAAGTACAGGCCATCATGTTCGATGACCTTCACCTATCTTTGGGACAACAGTTCAATCTGATGGCGATACCAGGTGGCAGGTTTAGAATTGAAAAACTCGCGATAGGCAGCATGCACCTCATCATATAAATTGAATTGCCGACCACACAAGAAATGTGAGAGAGAGCGAAACAAACCATAATCTGAGGGTGCAACATCTGGACTATAGGCAGGATGAGGTAACAACTCAAACCCGTGAAGTTCAACAAGGGTGTTGTTCACACTTCGAGACCGATGACTCGGAGTATTGTCAATTTGCAGCAATAACATCTTCCTCCTCGTTAATGCCTGATATTTCTCATTCAGAATGGCATACACTCAGCGTAATTGTTCAGAATACAGTTCACCTATTACAGCACGACACTCGGGAACAAACTCAAAATGAATTATTCCGTCAATATTCCACCAAACACACAGCATGAGCTTTTCTTCCCAAATCTGACCTGTTTCACATTGGCTAGGGCTCCCTGTCCTTTTTTCACCCACTGTTTCCGTGTGTTAGGGTTTTTCATAAACACCCAGTTCTCATCACCTGTCTCAATTATCCTCCAGAAACGAAGATAACTCGTTTTTTTAAACGAAGTCTGGCACATTGCCACTCTGCGCAGGGCCTGCTCCTCTGTCAGCTCATGGGGACTTTGTCTAGGCTGTTTATTAGCGTAATCCATGTCATGGAAGCGACGGGTTACTGTCGATTTGGATGCCCCAACCACTCTTGCTAATACACGTGTCCTCGATTGTGGTTCAGCACTCACAGCATCTTGCACAGGGCCGTTAATGTCCATCGGAGGTCTACCCTTGCGGGGCTTGTCCGCGAGGCTTAAATCACCTGAAGTAAATTTTTTGAACCAACGGGAAGCTGTCGATCGATCCAGTACTGTTTCGTTCTCTACACGACAAATTTCCTCCGCTGCAGCTTTTGCAGTTAGTCCTTTTTGCCATAAAAATCGTAGCACAGTTCGAATTGCAATTTGGTCCTCACTCATGTTACCCTTTTTGACTTTCCGATAACACTCGCTACACACGCAGTACTTGCCTTTTAATCCCACGAACCTATCCTCTATGCCTGCCAACAGTTTTCACTGGTGGCGCCACCTATCCTTCCACAGTTTTACCTCATGCAGGTGAGTGTGCTGATGGTGCAAGACTTCTGGGACAGCCTGGTATACCACAGAGAAGTAGTCTGTATTCATAACTAGCTACACACACATTTCTTTCCGGCTTCGAAGAAGTTTCTTGCCTTACCGCTAGATGTCTCTGAGCGCAATAGCTCGTTTCCTTAAACATCCTGATAAATCCAAGCTTCTGATTGTTTCGTACTGCCAAGCTAAGAGATAATGCTCAACCAATCACAGAACTTCCGTTTACCAGGATCTTTAAGAAAATAAGTTATTGAGTTCAGAGACATCTAGCGGTGGGGCAAGAAACTTCCTCGAAGCTTAATGAACTGCGTAGCTATTTATGTATATAGACTACTCCTCTGTGCTAATACCTCCTAGCACGAAATCACGTGTTTCTACTTCGACCGACTTAATTAATTTGTACATTTTATTCTCTTCATTCATTAGGTATTCGTTAAAAATAATATTTCTCGGGCCAATGAATAAACACAAAGGAAAGGATTGTTTTATATGGAGTATCGTGTTACATTGATTGAATTGTTAATAACGTCCTAAACGAGCTCGTAAGCTTCTAAAGAAGGGACCTACAGTTTAACGTGGGCTCCGAACCACATGTGTTCCCACCGGGGATCAAACCCGGGATCCCTTGATTAAAAGGGAGCGAGCGTTACCACTCAACCAAAGAGGACACTATCGTTCGTGTTGCATGGAGCAGGATTTTTTATAATTAAAAATATAGGGGTCGGAGACGGTGATACAGGGTTTGTCTTGAAAGTAATGGACAGTCTCTCGTGTTTCGTGCATGCGCCTTGGGTGGGGTGGGGGTCTTAGCTAAGCATTGCAACCTGTCCCATTTGTGTACAAGCAGTTGGAGCGTGAGGATCGTGGAATTAGTGAACCCCTGTACAAGTGACGTGTCGTGAAAAAAGTGAAACGTCCCATCGACCAGCGATACACAAATTTTGCGTCAAACTCGGAAAATCCGGGATGGAGACTTTAAAGACAGCATTTCGCGATGAGTGTTTGACACGATCGATGGTTTTTAACTGGCAAAGGCCTTCAAGGAGGGAAGAGAAGGTCCTGTTTATTCTGTTCCACAATTCGAAAAGAGTCGTCCATAAAGAGTTTGTTCTTCCTGGACAAACTCTAAATGCATCTTTTTACGTTCAAGAACTCGAACGACTTCGTCAACAAGTCAATCGCGTCCGTCCGGAGACTGCTGACAGCTGGATCCTCCACCATGACAACGCGTCGAGACACACAGCCTTGGCGACCAGGGAGTGTCTGGCCAAGAAAAATATTCGAACCTTGCCACAACTTGCGTACAGCCCAGATCTGTCTCCCTGCGACTTATTTCTGTTCCCCCGCCTCAAGAGTGTCATTTAAGGAAGCGATTTTAAGACCGTTCACGGTGCCACGACGCGTATCCTTCGTACCTTCGAAGCATCCCGGAAAAGGAGTTCGTGGGGGCGTACGAGCAATGGAAAAAACGTTGGGAGCGCTGTGTGACTTCAAAAGAGACCTACTTCGAAGATTTTAAAATGTAATTGATGATATATTGTCTTTGCCAGTATCAATCTAATTACTTTTAGGACAAACTATAAATTAAGGAGTCGGGGTCGTAGTCGAAGCTTATGTATACTGACTTGGCCAGCCCTGGTTTTACTTGCATCGAATATGTGGAGTATGTCACATGTGAACATAGTACGAAGAATAGCAATACAAAAAATATTAAGTAATGAACACTAGTATATTATATTAATATTAAATAAGATTTCTTTAAAAGTACTTACCTTTCTAAAAACTTTTTAAATGGTTCTCCTCGTAGGTGATTAAATATTTCTTCTTTATATGGCTGAAAAGCAAAACAGATAAATTAATTAACACAAATGTAAAAGTAATCAATTCTCGCTCTGTTTAATGAACTGATCATTACTGAGAACTCAGACGGAGAAAAGGGAAGAACTGTCGTTATGACTGAAAGAAGCAAAGTACATAATAATTATGGCAAAGATACGCAACGGGTAACTGAGAATAAAAGGACCACTCCATGTATCCCACAAGGAATTAGAAACAAGAACACCAAGAGGGAGCAAACAATACTCTTTTTTTAAAAAAAAAAAACATTTCATAAAAGGAAATTTAAGAGTTTCTGAACGATAAAACCCTTCTCAACAATGATGCTTGAAGCTTATCAAAGATGCATAGCGTGCCCCCTATCCCAAAAACATATTTTATAATACAGAGGCTAGTTGAAGGATTTGCTTTCGGATTTCAAGAGAAATAAAAATTACGAAATGATTAACGAAAAAAATATAGGCTATATATATTTATAGATCATGTAATAGTAAGTTAAAGTTTTATTATATATACACGAGCGCTCAATGAAAAGTATTAGTAACAGAGCGAAATAAATGTGAGAAAAAGTCCTAAAATTCAATATGATGCTAAAAACCTATGATTACGAGGAATTATTCCTACTGTATGGTATTATTTACTTGTCAATGTTAACTGCGAGGCAGTCTTAAGCATGTTTATGTTTTAATCACTTTAAATTTACGAAGACTGGATTGTTCACCTATTAGATCCAAATTGAATAAGAATTTTATTCAGTACCTTCATCCCTAATTTTGCGTAGCTTTACGTACGCAAAATATGACTTGGCCACAACTTAGCGCTGGCTAGAAGCTTAGCGGTCGATTGTAAAACTGGGGGAGGGGGGGGGGTAGACAGCTTTGGCTGAGGACATGAAGGATTAGGAAGATGTGAGAAATCAGGCATTCTTGAAAGTACCATCCTGACTTTATGACTGATCATCAATTTGGTATTTTGTAAGAACGAAACACGGATTGTTTTGCTTTACTAATCATCATAGGTAACTTGATACAGCAGAAAAAGGATGTTTAGTTGTATTATCGCCTGAAGTCTTACGCTCGATAGGAAAAAAAAAACAATACGAAGGGGGGACACATGCGCTGCTTCACGCATGCAACATTTACTCTCGGAAAACGTTTCAGACAGCATTGATAGGATAACTGTATAGTTTACTTACTGAACGGTAAGGTAATGACACCATGCACTAAATATAGTTTGTGTTTATCACACATTTTACCATCAGATTGCGTTTCGAGCATTTTTCGACCTCTAATAGAAGTGTTGCCATTATTTTTTATTTAACCTTCCTATTTGGGGTATTAACGAAATGTGCGCCGAAAAATCCTTAATTATGTAAATTGGTCGAGTAATGGGTGAACAAACAAACTAAAGTACTACTAAAAACTAATAACACATATACAACTGTAATTTATGCTGTCAGTAATTTAAAAGAAAGTAGACTTTGCTAGTTCTATACGTAGAAATTATTTTCTCATATACGATATACTGTTTCTATGTTACCAACCAGTGCAACAAATAAATTTTAATTCACATTAATAGCATATAATTATCTCATGACATCTTCGGAAAACATCAGATGAGACGCAATCCTAATATATGCGATAGCTAATCATCTATTAGAGGAATACAGTATATCTCTACGTGTTATTTATTGAAATAATTCATGATGTTGAAACCAATATCCTTACTTTAGTTTGCTTATCAAAATAATATTAAACACGCACGGTTATATGTTACGAATACTCTATAATAAAGAAATCCTTCTTGTGAATACTTCTATATCATATTGGCCACAAAAATTCTGCGTATGAAAATACAGTAATTGTGACTGTACAGAAGCATAAAAAAAATAGTAGCAAATATTGGTTACGAAACAATTTTGGCTTTTTCTATTCTGGCTACCACGATGAAATTTCGTTCGAACATCAACTAATACATGACCAACAACAAAAACAACCACAACATAAGCTTTGCCCAAAATATCTCGGCGGCCACCTTGGAAAATGGAGCCAGAAAACAGATTTCGTCGCTCCCACCACATAGTGACTTTTTTTTTTTTTTCAAAGTTTTCAGGAGAACGATTTAAAGAAAAGTATCTCCATATGCTTATGTAACATATTTTTGTTAGGAACTTTTGAACGGATTACCATTAAGATACGTCGATTTGCGACAATAAAATATACACAAAATGCCATATTCTGACGGTCCTAACTCAAAACTGCCAAATTTTGAGATACGCCACTTTGTGATGGGAGCGACGATTTTTCCCTGGTAACTCACAAACAGTGGAAAATAACGAAATGTTGATCGTTAAAAAACGAACAATTTTTGATCTCATTATTCTTTTTCTGTAGCGGCCGGAGTGAAGAAGTTCTACTGTATGTATTGAAAGTTAGAATAATGAAAGAAGCTCAAACACCAGCTTCCTTCGCGGGCGTTTTAATGCTCGATTTAAAAACGAATACAAAACGTCCATTAATCTCTAAGGCAAATTCATATTCTTTCGGTCACCTTTCACTCTTCAATCATTACTTTCACATTTGCATGTGGAGAAGCACAAGAACGAAACTAAAGCTAGTAAATTAACTAACCATGTAAGCTGCGAATCACGGACATCGCTAAAAATACACGCATTCGATATTTCTCATGAGGCGATAGGACGAACCTACAAGTTATTTCCAAACATTTCAAAAACTTTTTTACCCGATATTCTTTTTTTCACCACTTTTTTTTTAATGATTGGTCTCATTTATCCGAATTCGTACAGCTATATTAAATTACCTTCTCTGAATTTCATTGTTAATGATTACAAGACACAAGATATGTAAAATATATGTTTGTACGTTTACAAATGAAGAGGAACAACAACAGTGCCGGTTATTACTGAAAAAAAAAAATATGTACACACGAAGCAAAAAAGAAACATATCAACTACACAAATACTCACGTTTTGCTGGGTTGCTTTTTCATACAAAAAAAAAGGAAAAACACGAGTAACTTTGAATTTTTTGTCTTTAGGCATCTATGGGTCAGGCCGGGATGGGGTAGAGAAAATACTATCGGGGAAAAGTTTCCAGCGCCTAAGTTGAAGGTACCATCCCGGCTGTTACGACTGAGGAAAAACTAACAAGATGGTCGGCTCCTGGTATCCAACCCAGGACCTCCCGAATGCAAGACCAACGCTTTACCAACTGAGCTACGGTCGCTCGATACAGGAGTAAAAACTAATGGACAACGAAATTCACGCAGTTTGCTTTCGATATGTCGTTCACTACAGTTTACTGCTAAGTTCCTACTATAGAAGAAAAAAGCTACTTGCATTCAACGGAATTAATTTAATGCTCTTTAGGCACCTCATGTTCAGATCGGGTTAGGGTGGGGGAGGGGGTGATGCAAAGCAATCGGTCAAGGCATCCCCGGCATTTGCCTATTACTATTGAGGATAAAACACCCTGCAAAAATAGTCGGTCGCTGTTATCCAACCCGAATGCGAGCCCCTCGGTGCAGGATAAAGATAAAATGAATTTTATGGGCAGTAACAGCACTATGCCTTACACCTTTCCCGATACGGGAGAAATCCCTTATCTTCGTCACGTTAAAACTTAGCTGTTAATTGAAATAATAAAATTACATAAAAGCTGAAGATGCAAAAGGTCCTCAGAAACAGCTTACTGCTGTAAATAGCCAGTATGACGATTAATACAAACTAAAGATGTAAAGAGCCTTTAGCAAAAACGTGAAGGCTGTACAGAGGCCTTCACAAGATAAAACAATAATACAACATAAAACTTAACAGCTAAAGTACAGAACCATCTCAAATAGACGGCGATAGATGTTTCTCGAATATACATAAAAACGCTCCGCAACGTACCTGGTTCATCCCCTAACAATGACGCCATGTCATTGGAGATGTTATAACATTGTCTGAGGTGATTACAGTCTGAAAAAACGTGACGAATACTTAAAACCACATTGCAGATATTACAATGCGGTGGATCCAAACGTCGCAGGAGATATCCATGTGTCAGGCGACTGTGTCCTATAAGTAGGCGACATAGAAGTACTTCTTCACGCCTACTACCTTGGCAAGATAATTTCCATGGAGCTACAGTTCCCTTAATTTCTTTTAACTTATTGACAGCAACGTCATCCCATCGTCGCTTCCACTCTGTCCGGGCAACATGTCGATAATAGATCAACATGTTCTAGAACGGGACATGCTGAATGTCAATATTAGCTCCTAAAGAGGCTTCATGGGCAGTGTGGCCTGCTAGCTCATTACCATGGATACCAACATGGCTTGATATCCAGGAAAAGACATCATCATCACCAGCAGAGCAGATGGCATGTGTCTTAGATAGGATATCTTGCACAAGCGGATGTTTACTGTACATATTTTGGAGACTTTGTACGACACTGAGCGAATATGTACAAACAAGAATACGGTTGAATTTACGAACAAGACTAAAATCCAAAGCCTTTAAAAGGGCATATAGCTCAGCAGTAAAAATACTGGCTTTGGGATTAAGATAATATTGGCGGGCTTCCTCATCTACAACAAACGCGCATCCAACAGATCAATCTGATTTGGACCAATCTGTAAAAACAGAGATAAAATTCGGGTACTGACTCTGCAACTTACGAAATCGTTGATCGAATTCAATCATGGATGTCTCCGATTTCTTTAGAGTTGATAAAGAGATATTAATTCGTGGATGAGTAATTGTCTACAGGAGACGGAGACTGAAACGGACAGGACACAGATAGCTGGGCGGTCTGCATTCAGCTTCTCTGACAACTCAGAAGCTCGGATGCCAAGTGGTCGGGTAGAGTGACCACGGCGTTCATAAATGGTTCGTTTATATGCTGGGTGACCTTAGCAAGGTAGCTCCGCACATGGTACATCCTGTGAATAAAGGCCCAACAAGGTTGTATGATCAGTACTCCAAATGGGATGACTTAAAACACGTACAAATCCAGAGGTCCGTACTACAGAAAATCTTAATTTGGCGAAGGTGACTACGCCAATTTAACTTCGTATCAAAGATCAGGCCAAGATAACGTACCTCGTCGGCGAACTGGAGTCTGTCTCCAAGAAACAAATCTGGATCCAGAAAGCAATTTCGTTTATGGTAAAAATGCACACACACTGTCTCCGTGGGTGAAAAACGAAAGCCAGTCTGATGTGACCACTCAACAAGACGGTTAAGAATCAACTGGATCTGCCTAGATGCAAGGTTGATATTGGCAGATTTACAGACAATCGTCAAGTCGTCAACATATAAAAGACCTTTCACAGGAGGGCGAATACAAGCCATAACACTACTCACCACAATAGCGAACAGTGTTACGCTCAGCACACTCCCTTGAGGTACGCCGTTCTCCTGGAAATAACGCTCTAAGAAACAATCACGAACCCGAAACTAACGATCTCTAAGAAAACCTCGGTGCAGGAGTAAACACTAATGGACAGCCTAACTCATGCCTTCCACTGTCTCTACGTCGTTTACTAGAGTTTGCTTCTCTATTATAGATAAAAAAAAAAAAAAAGATGCCTACGAAACGTTAAAAAAAAAGCTTCATCTTCATTATTCTTTTTAAATGTTGTAACGGAACATTCACATTTACTTACTTTATAAACATGGGCGGATTCATGGGGAGCAATGCCCCCAGTCATTTCAGAATGACTAAGTGTTTCATTCTAAACGACAGCTTTGAAATTTGTTATCAATATAATAAATTGTATCCCCCCCCCCTCCTCAGGATCTCTCTCCTAAATTCGCCCATGTTGATAACAAAATATAAGTGGTTCCGCACGTTATCTGGAACTATTTTTTATTGATCTAACAGTCGCATACCAATGCTAAATTTGCACCAATTAATACCAAAGAGTACACAAGTACATCATCTGACGGGATATGCGTAACTGAATATCCTAGAGGAAATAGAGTCCAAGTACGTATTTTAAGTTGCCTTTCAGTGGCATATCAAGACAGGAGCCGCGGGGGGGGCGCATGCCTCTCAAAGGAATATGATCTGTTTTGCATTGTATCAAGAATTGTTCAAAGATAAATCTTCACTTTTTTTCGAACCAACCTAGAAATATTAAGAGTTGCATACCAATTCCCAATTTGTACCGAAAAATACCAAGGGGGCTGGGGGGGGGCGTGTACCCTCAGGAAATATGCTATATTTTTTAATTATATCAAGAATTATTCTCAGAAAAAAAAAGTTTCATTTTCTTTCCGAACCAACCTACAAATATTAACAGTCGCGTACCAATTCCCAATTTTCACCATTAAACACCAAAGAGAGGAAAGACGTGACCCCTCAAAGGAATATGCACTCTTTTGGTATTATACGAGTATGCGTATAAGAGAGAAAAAGCTTCGATTTGTTACCGAACGAACCTAGAAATGTTAATAGTTGCATTCCAGTTCCGAATTTGTACCGAAAAACACCAAGGGGAAAGGAGGGGGGGGGGGGGGGGGGCGGGCCGCCAAAAAAAGGAAACTGTTTTTATCCTTAAAATAAAGAAAAATAACAACATTTGTGAATTTCAAAACGCAACAAGCTACAACCACAACGTCGTATAATTTCTAATCACAATTAGTTTATATCCTTGTGAGTTTGGAGCAGATGCACTTATTACATGAAGAGCTGCGCAAATAAATAGCAAACGAACAAATACTCGGTACCCCTTTATTGTATTTACTTGTTGCCTGTATTCTAGTCTAATTCCTGGTATTTCTATAAGATATTTGGGAACTGGTTTATCGACAGCAGGTACTCACAAAGTGGTGCTGGGCATGCTAATGCCGATAGTGCTCCAACACCGCTACAGCCTCTAAAGACAACAATGTGTAGAAACGATGGAAAGGTAAACAAACACAATATAATTAGCAGTTCCAGGTAACACACGGAGAATACATTTCACTAAGTAAATATTATTTAAAAGTAGCCTCCCGCGGAGTTACGGCATTTTTCCAAAGAACTTTTTAAATTCATGAACTTTAGGATGTTTGAAACAAAGATCTTTTAAACATAATTTTCATCTGCACGAAAACACTAGTTGCTTTTCATTGACCATACATGTAAAATAAAAGGAACATGAACAATGCTTGAGTTGTATGCAGAAGAAGTCCATATATAGAGGGTGTTGCAAAATAATACCGACAAAGCACCTCACGATATTCCTGATAATAACGGCAAAAAAGTATAGGCCATCGAAAGTGTACAAACGATTCATTTCGATGCTATAGGCTGTCCGAAGCATGGGCATCTGAGCTTGATATTTTCAATACCCTTAAACTGAAGCGGTATAGTACCCCCAAAGACTTAAGACTTGTTCCATTCAAAAATACACAGATTCCAAAATTGTGCACTGGATGCGCAAAGATATCTCCAAAGCAGTGTTTAAAATGTTTTCTAAAATTTGGTGGCCTCATACAATATTTTTTATTGATGTTAAACACAAATTACATGCATGTTATACAAAGGTGCACCTTTATATTGAAATATAAGCAAGATGAATTACCATGCAAATAAAGTGAGGCGAACGACTAATTTTATTGCACACTCACACACCTGCAACAGTGGTGTCTGAACAAGCTTCAGTACGTATCACGGCGTGTCAAAAATGTGTTGTCAATTTTGCATACTTTTTAACTCCTGCTCCAAAGGAAGTAGGGGATTCCCAGACATTATCTGGAGTAAACAGTGGGTGGAAATAACCACAATTAAGACGACTTTCCGTGTGAGTAAACATGATAGACGTAATCACCGCCATCCTACCGGATAATGATAGTCTCCTTTACTAATAAATACACCAAACGTTCGTTGAAAAGTATGCAATTCTTATTTGTTTGTTATGCAATCACGCATCGTTCTACTAAGGAAATCTGTTTGAAATATCGACCTGGCACAAACAAATTATTGTTACGAATGGAAAGAAGTCACATTCATGTTTATTTCGACTCAACTGAACTTCAGACAATTCTGGAAAGCCTCTATTTTACGGGAATCCCTTGCACCCCATTGGAATATTGCTTTAAAACAGAACAAGCTTTTGCGGGTATCAGGCTGTTATTTGTCACCAAAAGAAGTAAAAAAAAAAAGGTATCCCTGTGCGATACGCACGCGCCGTGAACGGCGAATGGGGGATGTGGGGGTAGCGCTCCACATATTCTCGACCTACGGTACGAAGTGAGGTGGGGTGGTCAGTCCCACGCTCGACCGCCTTTACCTTCCCAAGGTGCCCAGGAATACCAAGGACACTCCGGTACACAATTTGATAGGAGACTGAGTGCACCTCAGAGCGCCAGGCATGGTAACACTGTGAGAAAAATCTCTAGTGTCGTGACCGTGATGTGAACTCGGGCCGCCGGATTCGTAGTCAGACGCGCTACCACGGCGACTCATCCGAAAGTAGGGGAGGGAATTAGTGAACAAGCATACTTGTTTTCGCTTCCTAGAAAAAACACGTAAGTGGGGTACCTGGGGATTTCCCCCCTTTACTCCACTACAAATAACGCTCTGGAGAATACCATGCCGCCTTAGTTCTACTGTTAATGGTATTGGAAATATCGAGCACCACAGCTTGTTTTCCCACGCTTTCCACAGATTAAAGCGCCGAAACGAAGCACTTGTGCACCCTCGATGTTCTTTGACTACTATTCTTACTTTCATGTCCGGATTTTTATTAGGTGGTTTTGTCGATGTTATTTTGGAACATCCTGTATATAAGAAGTCACATCTCCTTAAAATAATAATAATTCAAAACTTATTCTGTACTGATTCAATATTTACTTCAGTTAGAAATGCATTTCCAAAAGACTGGAACCTGACGAAATGACGCACTTCCTCTACGCTACTTACAGCGTTCAATCAATTAGCGTCTGTTTCCTGCTACTGAAGAAAATGACTGATTGGAAAATATTTAATTTACATTTTGGAGTTGCACTGGCATCAACCCATCTCAAGCGTAGAGATGATGATTTTCGATGAGCAGAACAATAAGGCAAATGATTATGGAAATTAGTGGGCAAGGCTTTTATTCCACAGCACATCCTCAATTCGTCTGTTCGGGTTTTCTACATAAACCCAAGTTTCATAGAAAACCAGGAAAACTATAATTTTGTAAGAATTCTTAGTTTGCACATGCATTGCCTTTGTACTGCCGAGTGACCGTCGTAGCTACAGAGCTAAATTTTTCACCCAACTACATGGAAACTTCCAGTAAGCTTACTGATGAAAATCATGAACCTTTCAGATTTCAAAATTATTTAATCAAAGAGTTCTCACGAGATTTTGTCTCATTTTCTTTAATTACCGAAGAAAAATAATGAAAAACAATTTTCAATGAACATGTCTAAAAAAAAAAATTACATTAAATTGGCTTAATAATAATAATCTGCCTAGTTGTAATGCAAATCTTAATAATATTCCAGGAATTATCAAGTATTCTTTCAATATTTTAGCAAACAAGATTTGCAATCTTACAAGACCATGAATGAGATCTTATCGAATCCTACCCTAAAATTTTGCCAGGAGAATCTACGTCCTATAGAGAGGTAATAAATAAAAAAAATACATGTCTAACCCCCTTTCCGAATTGGCACTTTATACTCCGTTACGTACCCTTGATCCGTCGGATGCACCGTCGATGCTTATCCGAATTCCCCTTTCGACGGAGCATTGAAGTGAACGGAGGACCACATGCTCACTTGACCCTCCGTTCGGTTGCGCGCTGCTGCCATGTTGAAAAGAAAAAAGCCGGATATTGCATGCCAAAATTACTGCTTCACTTGGGAGTTGATGCGTAGAATTGATCACGTGTTGCATGTGTAGAATGAACGACCGTGCCGAAGTATTTGAATGTAAGTATTTTAATAGTTTTTAAGATTTGATTTCACATTATGTTATCGATATTGTACCATGTTTTGAGTGATATATCTTCATGATCAATGAATAATTTTAACTTCGCAAATATTGTTGGTTGGATTTCCGCAATGGACTTCCATATAGATATTATAGACGAGAGGGTAACATATGAGTAGTTTATTTAAGAATACTAAGATTAAGAACTCTTATAATTATTTGAATTCTTTTTAGAACTTCAAATGCGTAACGCTGTCAAGACTTTGGTGGTTATTCATAGATCCTGGTATAACATTAATTAGTGAATTGAATTTATTTTAAAATATTTAGGCAACTGTGGCTCAGACCGTATGAATGATGATGGGAAAAATTGGTGGAATGAAGAAATTGGGTGGAAACGGGAACACCCCGAGAAAACCCACGTACACGGTGTTTGTTGACCACAAAGCACACATGGCATGAACAGGGATCGATCCGACGATCCCTAGCACCAGAGGTGAGCGCTCTACCAACTGAGCCACCGCTATTTTTGATTCATAGTTCATGAGACGCACTTATCTTGCAAAAGCTTCCAGAATAACCTGCAGAATTGTGATCATCCTTCGGATAGCTATCAATCTTCGTCTGTTGTTATTTAATATATGCCGAATACCTACAAGTATGGGAATTCTACGCCTACATCTATCTTCATCCGTGTTGCTTTATGCCTTATTCATTTCGCATCAAACTACCTTGACTTCGCATTCCCTAATACTCGAGTTACATTACGCACGGAGGTTTTTCAGATGTTTCCAGACTTGGGTGACATCTTTGGTTAAAATTTTAAACACTTATTTAATTCGGATAAGTGTGCTTAACAGAAGTGAACGGAACATAGCATAACGGAACGGAACGGAGGACAACTGAATTCGGAAAGAGGGTATATAAATTACAAGGTACCGGGATGGGGGATGGAATATTGATCGAAGTGTACTTAAAAAAAAAAAAAAAAATCTATCAACAGAAATCACTTCTGAGCACTTCACTTTCATATTGGAATGAAACGCCTCGCCAGGGACGTATTTAGGAGGTCCGGGCCCCCGAAATTAAGATATTTTTGTAAAATCCATTTTTTTTTATTTTTTTTTTATCCGTAGTCAGGTAGTCCGAAACCCCACAAATGAAGATATTTTTGTAAAATCCAGATAATTTTGCCTATTTAAAATAAATAAATAAATCCAAAAAGTAAATATGTCTCTGGCACTCAGAAAAGTAGATTTAAAGAGAAATGCTTTTACATAAAATTGCTAACAGCAAAGCTTAAGAAACAACCAAGTTGCCGTAGCTTCATTCGTAGAGCGTTGGCTTAGCAATTGCAGGGTCCTGAGAATGATATTCCTTCCTGACAGGTTTCTTCAGGGTTTTACCTGTCACACACTGGTACCTACAGTCCTGACCGCCTACCTTCTAAAATGCTCTCCCCACTCTATCCTGGCCTGAAATGCCTAGAAACCATAAAGAATGCCTCGCCTCCCACGAAAAAAAATATATTAAAACAAGAAACGAAAACTGGGGGTTGGAAAAAGTTTCATGAACCCACAAATATTTTCTAATCTTTATCTCTAACTAAATCGACGTGTTCAGCGGTAAGTCTAGCACTTGCATATTCCAAACTCCAATGTCCGAGTAAGTAGACAGTTCTTTCTGTCTCTGCAGAACTCCGTAAATTTCATCATGACCAATATATGACAACTTGATAAGAACACAATATTGTGCACTGGGGCAAGATATACTTACACGTTCTAATTCCTTTTGTTATTACTTTGCACAAATGGGACGTTAAAATCACTTAATCCATGTGCAATACCTTGTGACGGAAACATTATGAAATGCTGTACAAGTTATCACCTACACACACGTGTATTCTCTCCTATTTATCTGTGTGCTCATTACCTCAGTCACGCGAGAGTTCATTGAGTTTCAGATAATCTCTAACCAGATTTACGACTGGCGTTTAACGCGAAATATATTGCTACTCACAAAACGAAGACAGATCTTTATAAAAGCTAAGTGTCAAGTTTGATTACGTTATTAACACTCACTCTCACACACTAATAAAAAAAAATGATATTTTCATTTACGACTCTACATATTGTATAGCCTATAAAAGAAACGAAATGAAATTTACAGTTAAGACAACACCACGGGTTCACTTGTTTTCAAAAACACAACTGACATTTCCACTATTTTTTATTCCTTTAAAAGAGATATTATGCTCTGTCATCACAAGAAAGACATTTTTTTGTCCTTGTGTTACATGGAACATGCTTACGGTTACTTTCAGTTTCAGAGTTCTTGTCGTGTGTTATGTTGAAAGCAACCTGTGCCATGTTGTAACGTTGCATGTTAAAGGTAAAGCGAAACATAAATAGCATCCTTCCTACAAATCTTCCAGAAAAAGACTTACAAGGAGCACCACTGGCAAGTGCATGCCGAAAGCAGAAAGTATTGGATCCATAAGAAAGAGACCACAATAGTAAAGAACACACGTAAAAACTAGCTGCTTGTGTGGAAAGATAAATTAGAAAGCTTAAAAGAGAAACTTTTGATTTTTGTGTCGTTTCTACAAGGTAACCAAAAAAGTGCTTGTAGTTTTTTTATTTTAAATATAGAAACAAAAATATACAGAAAATATCACATATTGTTCCAAAGCCCTCTAAGTAATCTCAATCGGCATCCAGTACCTTTTGCCAACGTTCCATCAGATGAGCAATACCCTGGCGGTAAAACTGGGGACTCTTGGACATAAAGAAGGCCGCAAGTCTGCCTCATTGGCGAAGGACTTCCCACGAAAGTGGTTGTCCAGCAGAGCTGAAATCGGGTCACTTTCGCTGACCCGAACATAGGTGACGTGGGGCCCGATTCACCCACGTACTTTGCAACTTTTTCACTTTGCACTTTACAGTTGTTGGTCAAGTTTCTGTTCCACGTACAACAAATTTTGTAATGTGCAAAGAAAAATTTGACAAGTGAAACGTTGCAGAGACTCTGCAAAAAATATGATGTTCTATTTCAAGAAAAGTATAATGTGCAAAGTGCAAAGAAATAGAACGCGAAGTAGATGAAATTATTGCAAAGACGCATTTGACTTTTCAAACTGCATCAAATACTTGTGAACAAAGTTGTGTTCGTAATTGCAGTTACTCAATTGCTTGACATCTATCAGATTGCTTTTCTCAAAGCACAAAGTTGATAAAGTGACTTTGATATAATATTATTGAGAGGAGTTCAGAATGATAAGACGGCAACTTCTAGGCCTCTATTCATCAAGCGATGAATCCAGTGATGAAGAAGTACCGAGGAAAAGGTCCAAGAACAATAAATTTCAATGGGCTAAATGAACTACAATTCAAGAAATGTTTTCGTAAGACCAGTGAGCAAGCTGAATATATATTGGAGAACATTCCAAAGACAGACGAAGGGAAGTAAAACCCTTTCACCTAACGAACAATTGTGTAGCCTATTTCCAAAACATCTCTTGTCCAAGCACCATAAATGTTGGGGAATCGACAAAAACACTTGTAGCACACTTCTTAATTTTCAAAGCTAGGAACAAATTTTAGCCATGAATATTTTAGAAATTGTGGTAGAAGTTTTAGTTTATCAAGCTTTTCCATTTAAAAAAAAAAAAAGAATTGGGAAAGATAGAATATAAACAAATTTTTACCGATAATTTATGTTTGTGTCCTTTACTTTCTTGTGACAATTAGATGATTTCACAAATGTTCTGGAATCATAAAACCTTTCTAAGGTATTAGAAAATAATCAAATGAACTTAATAATGTCAATATCTCAATTTTACATTTTTGTGGACAAGAGACCTTTTGGAAATGGACAACACAATTGCATGTATGTCCTGACTGGTTAGGAACCGGTGCCCAAATGCACGGTGTTGGGCAAATGCTTGGAGTTTCGAAAGCGACTGTTTGCAGAGCAGTCCATAGAGTGGTTAACAACAATTATAAATGTGATGTTCCTTCCACAACATTGTGAGATGGCCTGAAAATGCAGCTAACATTGCAAGAGATTTTCTACGGAAAGGAAGGTTTCCATCAATTTGTGGCTGTGTGGATGGGATACTTATTAATATCGATGCTCCTGACGAGAAAGACACGTTGACAGGCATGGAAACCATTCCCTTAATACAATGATGATATGCGGTCCCAATTATACATTTTACAGTACAAATGCTGAATGTACCTGATTCCAGAGTGTTACGAAATTCGGTAGTATATCGCACATTTGAAGAAGGTTGGAGGCCTTTCCTTGGAGCTGTAGTACTAGGAGACAGTGCTTATGGCTTGAAAGAAAGAATGGTTGATTCCTCCGTTACATAGAAACCCAGAGCATAACGTCGAGCAGAGATTTAACAGTGTCCACAAAAGAATAAGGCAAATAATAGAACACAGTTATGGTATTCTGAGAGAAAGGTTTCCTTGTCTAAATCACCTCAGATTAAGTCCCAAACAAGCTGGGGCAGTAGTATTGGTGCGTGTTACATTGCATAATGTTGCATGCAGTGTGAGTAGGGATTGCTTAGAAAGCAGGAACATGAATGACTCAGAGGAGGGCGAGGACATATGTACAGGGATTCCGCCAGGATTTAAGTTTGGGGGTGTATAGTCAAAATTGGGAGGATGTAAGTGATTTTGCACGGTTTATATATATTTTTTTACAGCAAAAAAATTAAAGGTGGGGGTGTCGTCGAGACTTTGGGGGTAAACACACCCCACAGGAGTGTCTGGCGGAATCTGCTTTGGGTTCTTTTCCTTTATGTAGAAGCAGTCGAACCTGCGGGCCATATAATGTGCCCTGTTCCAACACTCATCGATGTCGAGCGTGCCGCCGTGCTACAATCATATGTAGGAAGTCCATGCAGGTGAAAGGATAAAAATACTGAAATTAAACTACTACTTCGAGGAATGGTTCTCAATTTGTTCATGGAGTTGGAAATACAACTCCAGAAACTACCATAGGTACCTTTAACCTTTATACACCGGGCAGGGATTTGAACGAAATCGAAGACTCTCACGTTGGGGGCCCTGGTGACCCCCCTAATTATCACAGGGTAATGATTGATACCTCGTTGGAAAGCTTATGGAACAATGATTTCAACGAGTTATCACTTGTGGAATTTCCGCCCTATTCGTAGAAGAAACAAAAACTCCTAAAAAATTTAAAAAATAGAATTTGGGGGCCCTGGCAACATTTACAGTCACCCTACGCTGTCAAAATGAAGCTAATATGTAGGCAATACACTTGTGACAATAATATAAAAAAAATGGTAGCCATTGCTGCAATACAAAGCGAGATAAAAATTCAGAACAAAATTCCTATAAAAACGCCCTATATATATATATATATATATCATTTTCGAAGGGCTGTTGCAGACCTTCACGTGGAAAGGTTATGGATCACAGATTCCAACGAGGTAACACTTGAGAAATTCCCGCCCTATTCGTAGTAGAAGAAGAAACAAAAACTAAGAAAAAAAATAGAATTTGGGGACCCTGGCAATCCTTTCAGTCACCCTACGCTGACAAAATGAAGCTAATGTGTACGCAATATACTTGTGACAATAATGTAAAAAAATGGTACCCATTGCTGCAATACAAAGCGAGATAAAAATTCAGAACGAAACTCATAGAAAAAAAAATGTACTTACCACTAATGCTGACTGTGGAACCGTCGATAGCAGTCTGGGACATTACAGCCAGTACAAAACATCAAGGTATCTTTACGAGCCCCGTTTTCCGTACAAACTCGACAGCGTCTACGGCGATCGAGTTTGGATGGAAGATGTTCCAAGATGTCCCTGGATGGATTGTTTCTGGTTACGCATCCACGCCCTGGGACAAATTGGCGAGTGGGTACCCCTTCTTTCCCCAGCACAACCAATCCATGTACGGCCTGCTCCTGAAACTCCAAATGAGTCGATGGAGCGTTGGGACATACTGCAAATGAATTCACCAGAACGATGTTGACGAGATGGAGGAACAACTTCGTCGGCCACTTCCTGTTCTTCTCGCTGCTGAGTACGAATTGGCCATCCGATCCGCCAGATCGACATATGTAAGTTGTAGTCCTGTACTACATCAGGCTTATGGGTATCTCCATCTGCGGATAGGAATGTCCTGATTTGTGGTGTAAGCTTATTTTAATAGTGTAAGCTTTTTCCGTATGATTTCCTCCCTCTTCATACTTGTATCATCCAAGTTATTAATACTAAGACTTTGCAAGGGGATCAACTGCAAAGTTTAAACT
>JAGDQP010008566.1:0-62485 GCA_022664845.1 Lepisma saccharinum
CCGAATTCCGTAACTGATTTGAGACTTACTAACATCTTTAATTTGAATTGAATGTGTATAATATATCACCCAAAAATGGAAAGATTAATTGAAGACCTGAATTGAAAAACATCCCAAGTCCACTTTGTTTGTATTTTCATTGTTTCTGTTTGTCGGTATCTATGTTCCAATGGCTATCCACTTGCACAAATATTACATTCTAATCCCACCACAAAAACCCTTTTCTAGGATAGTCCACGAATTCATTTCAACCCCTCCTTTTCAGAGTAAGATAACTTACTGATAGACCTTTGTATTTCTATCACAGATAACTTGCAGGCGATCAGTGAATTACTATTTTCATATTTGAGTTTTGATATTCTTTTGATCTTTACTGTTATTCAATAAGATAATATGAAACATGTCCTTTACTGTTTGGCTAAATGGAATACAGGGAGAAATGAAAATTTCTTTTAAACCGGTGTTATAAGTGCAGATTTTGGGTTGTAGTTTTACAGTAAATTGTAGGTTTCTTTTTATATGAATGCAAAGAACCGCAGATCTCGAGATGCGATCACAGTTTTTATTTTAAGATGAATTTTATTTATGGATAGCATGTTAGAATATGCTTTTGAAGTGTTATTATTTTAGCAACTTTACTTCTGAGGGGGATTCGTAGATTAAAGCGAAATACTTTGTTCTAATATCCAAGTGAACAAGTTGCGTTTCAGCATTAGAACGCAGCTCATGTTTGACTATTGCACACTCGAACTGATAGTCTTCAGGATATTCTTATTTTCAGAAGATAAATGCACACATGATACATTAAATGAAGGCCCTGGTTACTACCTTCCAGATCCCTTTCCTAAAAATAGTCTCCTTGCCCATGGTTTTCATCCCTGAGAATTTTGATGGGGTTAACTCATAGACATCTAAAAGTGCAATATAAAGAAAGGAAAATCAGTTGTTTCACTTTCAAATTATCTATCTTTTTGGAAGAAGTCTGGATTCACGTATATTGTTACTAACAGATACACAAACAGATATAGCTGTGTAATATCCTACAGAAAATGACGTGCATTATTGTACGATTGTCAAAGTCTATGATCTGGTAACTTGTAAACTAAAGGGAATCTAAGAATATAGTTACGGTTGCTACTGACGACTATTATACACAGTGTAGAAACACGAGTCGGTGGCAGATGGTTGCAAAATAATGAAAGAAGTGGCATAGTTAATACTCATTCGAATATTGGAGTTTTATCAAGAGGTAAAAATATATGGAAGTTGAAATAGGCTTTACGATGAATACGAATTGATGTAACAGGTAACTAGGGACGGAATTAATTGAGGAAAATTGTTAAAGCGATCACATTAGAGTAATAAATTGGTATTATAATCATATATTTATGTGTTGTTTGGGTGGAGTCACTATAGTATATACCAGCTGTGATTAATAGTTCTGAATATGATAACTAAAATACATTAATAATGGAGAGAAATGCCCAATAATTCTTTGGTTTTATGAGAACCATTGTTGAATTATTGCGCACTATTTGTCAGTCATACACGCATTAAGTAACCTTTCATCAGGTAGAATCGTCATATATTTACAGTAACAAAAAGAAAATTATAGAGTGAACATGTTAGGCATGTTAATATTATCAATATAATTAAAAGTAAAAAATCTTGAAAAGAGTTCAAACTTCAAAGGTCACTATTTGTTGTATTAATATATTTTTATTATTGTTTCTTGTACAAAAACCATCTTCAGAGATTACACGGTACGCCTTGCTTTCTAACTCATATAATTATTTTATTTGTCCTGTAGGTTCAGTTCTATAAGCGTAGAAACTTTGTATTTGGTTTCCGTATTCTTTTATTTCTTTTATATTGTGTGCCAGTACATTATGGTGGGATTTCAAACGGTCATACCACGGCTGAAGTGTGCTGCTATCTAGAGGCAGTTTAACCAAGTGCCATCTCCCTTAAGCATGTTTCCATATGTGATCAATTATCTAAGTTCACGATTTGAACTTGGATCGCTATTGCTAATCGCCTTTCAATTCGCAGCATACTTCCTCACTTCTACTATTTTGGCTGAAGACTCATATTGCGCTTAACTATACTTTAGTTTTAACCGCATACTTTCGAGGTTGTGTAATATGCAAGATATATTTTATTAACAATTCCATTTTATGTTTGCTATTTACAAGAACTTCTTTCTTCAAGAAAACACTTTACCAATTCAATAAATACTGCATCCTCTGAAGCCATATCCTACTCTTAACAAAATCAAACGTCAATATGAAACTCTGGAAACAATCTTACCTCATCCATCGGCGTTGTAGTCTCGTCGTGTCAGTTTATATTCAGTGATCTTCCCACCGTCTCCTGCGATCCAACTGCTCCAACTGAAACAAAACATGTCAAATGTAAAATTTAATTACACGCTCAGAATATTTAATTTTATGTATCGCATTATATTAGGCAGTTTAGTTAACAGAAAAAGAGATATTAAGATAGTTAAGATAGTTAATTTCCGAAAGTTAAGGCAATTCTAAATGTATAAACTAAAATCACTTCTATACATTAGAGAAAAAAAACACGATCCGATACCTTTCCATGAAAGTGTTAACAGACAATATAATGTTTTCTTTGATTAAAAAATAAGAACTGTTGACTTAGTGCCAATGATCTAGTAGTAAAACTTCTTTCTTTCTAATCAACACCTGGCTCGCGTAACACGTCGTGTTCTGTATATGCTGACTATAATGAACTAGGTTTCTCAGGACATTTCTCAGTATTACACTGCAAAGAAACATTGTATTTCTGGCCTTTAATGATTCTTAAGAATCTAGCTATCTCGTCTTACATTTTACCGCAGCCATATGGCTTAGGTAGCAGTCAAGACGCCTATTAAAGATATAATTCTGGTATTTACTCGGTGAGACTGAGAAAAATATGTAAGGATACCAAAATGAACGGGACTCGAGCTCGTGCTACTTCTCCAATGCTTATCCAAAGCCTTCAACTGCAATCTCTATGTCCTATACGTTTCCATTCCCCATACGTTTCCTCGGGAGATTGATCGCCGAGGGACACTATCTTTCAGATGTTTGACAGGTTTATTCAATAGACGTGTGTAAAATTACTAAAATCTGAATTTAGAATATAAAACGATAAATTTTTATTCACGGGTAAATCATATGATTCATTTATCATTGGGAACTGCTGCGATCCCATTATTTTTTTAGTTGTAATTTTCGTCCTAAAGGAGCTTCTAAAACACACACTTACGGTATGGATCCACCGCTACTCGCCAAGAAAGCACCCTTCCGCAACTATCTGTCTTGCCTTCACGATCGCAATAAGACCTTGCAGTATGTTTGTTTTAAAGTCGTGTTACTGGAACACAAAAGAAGCTGCTAAGAGAAAAAAAAATACGGTTTGGGATTTTCTTGGCGCATGAGTGTTATACCTAGCTACACCACCATAATTTGCAGACTAAGCATGCAATGAGAAAATCTAGTGCCGAAGGTTTACGACGAAATTTTCGTGAGACGATTTCGCTGCTGTGGAGATAGCACTTCATTCGGTATCAAGGTCTCTTATCCAGTGGTCGATCTGTAAAGCGGAGTGGATGTAATTTATCCTTCTCTGTAAAAAATTCCTTGGAAATATTTTCCGAAATACCACCACCTCAAGTACCTGGGACTTGTACTAAAGTATAATACTGCATTCTGTTGTATGAAAATAATTCCTATCCCATCCCTCTCCGGAAATCGAAAACTGCTGGCATCATATGTTTTCTTATTATATCATTTGTAGAAGGAACACATTGTAGTAAATACAAAAATAGATTTCTATTGATATCCTCCATAGAACACTTAAACCGAGTCATTTTCCGTCCGTAGAATCTAAAAATAGTTTTGACCACCGTTTGCGCCGTTACCCTTCTTTATGTGGCTTCCTCCAGGCATTGTGGACTGTTTTAACCTCGGTCAAATTTCGTGGTAGATTTCTATTCCAGCTTGAAAGCATACTCGTACAAAAATGAAGTATATCAAGTTAGTCAGACATATAATGAATGCGTTTCAATAAATCTTTACTAGCTTTTAAATACAAAGTTACGTAAGTTAAGTGAATACAAGGCCTTATGATAAATGAAAGCCAAATTTTAATTGAACAGTACGTACATCTAAGCTTGGAATTTATTTCCTGTGTTCGAAGTAAATAGGAAACCGAAGGGATATAAATTGTTATTGTGTTAGCAATACGTGAAATCTTATGTATATATTGCAACATTATCACGCTGGATAATATATCTAAAATTTGGTACTGTATATTGAGCTATTGTATACTGTTAGTGATATACCAAATATAATGGAATGTTGACTCGCTATTGAGGTTTGCCTATTGTAAATATTGGTATAATTTGCCTGCGTAAGTATTCGAACATCATATAATTTTTAGAATCTTGGACAGTGGAATAGAAATCACTGAATATAAAGGAATCTGAATGGGATAAAACTTAATTGGCTTCTTGTTGAATTAGTATAATATATGCATGTTAATCTTGTACTGGTTAGTGCAAGTGAGAAGAAAAATGTTACGAAAAACATATCTAATTGTACCTAATCTAACCCTGCGCACCAATCGTAATCTAATTCATATGAAAGTTGAACAGTTTTGAGACCAGTTAACGTCAAAATTGTATCATTTACTAACCACTTAACAGATGTGACAGAAATACAGATAATGTTTCTATAAAGAATTTAAGAAATTATCCTGAAGTCATTGTTATGATTTAAGGAAGAATATGAAGACAGAGGGGCCGAAAAACCGGGACTGTCGCCCCAAAAGGCTTCTTTCCCTAACGGGGAGAAGACCTCTTAATTCCTCTTGCTAAGGCTTAAGGGAACCGCCTGTGGCAGATGCCTACTGTCCAATCCATAAGTTCACGTCTTGGGGCCTGTTAGTACCCAAGCAACTGCTTGGCAAACGAATATGGATGGGCTGCTCCATACCACATTAGCAGACAGCATGGTGAGTCAAATGTCTGAACCCCTCCTTTCTTTACAAACACATGATGGTACAAGTAAGGGAACAGCCTCGGAAGACCTCATTGCCCGCAGGACGGAATGCAGCTGGCAACGGCAGCGGTCAGTCCTGCAGGAAGTCAGAGGAACAAAATACCCGGGTTTGAACTGTAGACTGCCAGGACATCGACACGGCAACTCGAACGGACCTATCTATACGTGGCGTCTCTCAACTGTCAGTCACTTGCAGGAGAGGCCAAATCAGAAGAATGGCAGAATGAAATCAAAATGATTAAGTGGGCCATCATAGGATTATCAGAAGTGTGCAGGAAGAATAAAGAACTGTTGGAATTACCGTCAGGACACACGTTGTACTTCAAAGGATCAGAAAATGGCAATCCGACAGGTGCTGACTTTATAATTAACAAAGATCTGAAGTCACGGATCACAGAAATTGAAGAAATTTCAGATTGATTCGCACGAGTAATAATAAAGATAAACAAGAGATACAGTATGGAAATTATACAAGTGTATGTTCCAGCAATCTCACATCCGGAGGAGGAAATCGAAGACCTATACGAGGAGATACAGAAGATTTTTGATAGTAGCAAATCGCATTACAAAATTGTAATGGGATACTTCAATGCGAAAGTAGGAACTAAGGTGAGCAGTGACACGAAAGTGGGAAACTTTGGATTTGGCAAAAGAAACAAGAGAGGAGAGAAGTTAGTGGAATTGTCAGAAGCCAACAGATTGTTGATTTCCAATACATTTTTCAAGAAACCGTCCCAGATGAAGTGAACATGGAAAAACCCAAATGGGACTAAACACCAAAAAACTACGATCTATCGAATAACAGCGAAATTCTGCAAGACGTGTCTGTTCTGAACAGTTTCAAAATCTCGAGTGATCATAGGATGGCGAGATGTAAACTGAAACTAAATACTAGACTTGAAAGAAAGAAGCTTATCAGAGAAAGGAAAACAGTTTTAGATCTGGAAAATCTAGAAATACTCAGACAGACATTCAAGATAGAACTAAGCAAACAGATTCAGCGCCTTGGAAGAGTTAAAGGATGAAGACATCGATAGTAGAAATACAATACTGACTGATATAATAAGAAAAAACAGCTAAGGAAATAGCAGGCATCAAAAAGAAAAAAGAGCAGAATCTTAGAAGAAAATGAACACTTGATCAAGAAAAGAATGGAAACGAAAGAAGAGGAATGTTACATAAAGAGGGTTGAGTACATAGAACTAAATAAAACCACAAGGAAAAGAATAAGAGAGGATATACGAAGATACAACAAAAATCTTGTTAGAAATACAATCGAGGAAAACAAGAGCCTGAAGAAAACCAAACAGCAGCTCATGATAGGGAAAAAGCAAATAATTGGATTTAAGAGACCAGACTGGACCGTAACACGAAATAATGAGGAAATTATAAAAAATATTTAAAAATTTCTACAGAGAATTCTACTATTCCGAGGAAGAACTAGGAAATGAAGACTCAGAAGGAAATGATGTAGAAGTCCCAGACGTAGTGAAAGAATAAGTGCATAAAGTACTTTGAGGAACGAAAAACGGAAAGACTCCAGGGGAAGATGGACTCACAACAGAGATGTTTAAATGGGAAGGTGAAAAGATGAAAGAGGAACTTGCTAAATTATTCTCGATGTGCCTGAGAAAGAGAGAAATACCGTCAAGTTGGAATAATGCTATTATTAATTTATTGTACAAGAAAGAAGACAAAGAAATTGTCGAAAACTACAGACCAATTAGTTTATTGTCAGTTCTATACAAAATGTTCACCAAAGTTATTTTGAATCGTACTGAACGGGACTTGGATTTTAACAAGGGTTGGGAACAAGCTGGATTTCGTCGTGGATTTGGAACAATTGACCACATACAAGCATTTAATGAAGTTATGGAAAGGACTAATGTTTGGGACTCACAGATTTTGAAAAAGCTTTCGATTAGGTCTCCTTGCCAGGAGTACTTAAATCACTTGAACATCAAGTCATCGAAAGTGTATACGTCACGTTACTGCGAAATATCTACTCGAATGCTACATCTGCATCAAGAAGGTGAAATTTGTAAAGTTGGAAAGGGAGTAAGGCAAGGAGATTCAATTTCTCCAAAGCTGTTTTGTGCGGTCCTGGAGAGTGTTCCAAAATTTAAACTGGGATGAAGTTGGAATTAAAATTAATGGCGAATATCTTCATCACCTACGATTCGCTGATGATATAGTCGTCCTGTTTGTTTCAAGTGCAGAAGAACTACAAACCAGAATGGAAGAGTTGTGTAATGGGAGTTCGAAAATAGGCCTTAAAATGAATTTAAGTAAAATTAAAGTAATGTATTATCTACATGCTGTAAAGAATGAAATACAGAATAACGGAGAGACAAGAAGCATAGTTGACGAGTATGTTTACCTAGGGCAGCTCAAAACATCGAATGCCAAGTTGATGGATGAAATAAATAGTAGATGTAAAATTGTGTGGAGTTCGTTTGGAAGATTACACTTTATTTTCAAAAGCAAACTACCAATGTGTCTGAAGCGTATAATCAATGTGTTTTACATGTGATGATGTACGGTTGTGAAACTTGGACATCGAATGCGCAAACGACACAAAGTTCATGAGTCACAGAAAGAGCAATTGAGAGATACATGCTAGGAATAACTAGGAGAGACAGGAAGAGAAATTAATGGATTCTCGCACAAACAAAGGTAGAGGATGTAATCGAGACTGCGAAGAAGATGAAGTGGAGAAGGGAAGGTTGCATAGCTAGACGAACAGATGAAAGATGGACGACAAATGTACTACACTGGATTTCTAGAGAAAAGAAACGACCGAGACGACATCCAAATGCAAGATGGGTAGATGATATCAAGCGTTTTTCAGGAGCTACATGGATGAGGATAGAAGCAGACCGAGATATATGTGGAAAGAGAGTGGGGAGGCCTTCATCCAGCAGTGGATAGAAAACGGCTGAATATGACGTTGATGATGATGAAGACAGGCAAAATATGTGATTTGATTTAAAGGGCAAAAAAGTGCGAGTTTGCCTGTGATTGAAAATTGTGTTCTAAAATACATGGAGGAGAGGCTAAGGTTATCGAAGACTGGGAAAGCTAAAGTGAGAATTAATGTTTGGAGGAAAATAAGATCCAATTAGAAGAATTCCCCTTAGTTCATTCTCGATTTGGGTTCCTTAATTAGCTTTTATATCAGCGATGACTAACTTAACAGACCCATCAGTGTGTGAATAATATATGTAGAGACTAACAGAAAGCATCCTATTGTTATGTGGATACATTGTTGCCAAATATATACTTTCGTGATAAAGCTGCAACTTTAAATTTTCTTTAAAAAGATTGTTGTTTATTATTTCATGAGAGAGAACTTGTAAATGAATACAACATCTAGGAACATATTTCAATCATATACATTAGAGAGACTTCTTGTACTTTATATAACTAAAAAGAAATTAACATTTCAGTTATAAATTTATTTATAGTAAGTTCTATACTTATAGAATAGTTCTAAATAGTTTCAAACTCGTTTTCTTAAAAGAAAATAGGATTCTTAAAAAAATCTGACATATACAATCTGATGCATTAAATTGTATTAATTCAAAACATAGATAACAGTAGCAATCGATTATGAATATTTGTTGTATCTGATATTTTGATTTTCAAGAAGCTTTACAAAAAGAATGACGAGGTAAGAAGTAAAGTAAGATTAGAGGAAACGGTCAGATAAATGGTCTGTAAAGAAAGAAAGGTAGAAAACTCGTTTTTTATTCATGGGAATACAAGGTTTATGTCTCAGTTGGTAATTTCTCTTAGTACTGTATGTAGACATTTATTCGAATAGAAAATTTAATATCATAATTCTAAAAAACATTTACATTTGGTTACCTAATATTATCCTTATTTGAATGTGATTATGAAACAGGTAAATTAAAAGGGTAGAACAAATTCGGAAATTTTGAAGCCAAGGAAAAATATTCTATGATAGTGGAAAGGACAACGTGGTAAAATGTAGGTGTAGATACAGAGAGAGAAAAATCCCAAATCAATTCCCAAAATCCCAAATCCCATAGGAATTTGTGGGAGGAGAGGTAATTCGGTGAAAATATTTAATTTTCATAGAAGAGGCAAGTAGCTAAAATATAGAAAAATGAGATGAGGAAGTGATGATGATTACAATTCCTTGAAGAAAGAGTTGTAATCGACGAACCAGTTCTGTGACAGAGACCAGCAGATAACAAAGTTCAGAGATTCCACAATAACAGACTAGAGGATCTATATAATAGAATCGAACTTAACTCAGTAGAAACAGTGATGTCAAGAGGGATAGATCGCATAAGACAAAGAGACAGAAATCAAGAGAGAAGTGAAATTATTGTATGAGAGAAGAAAAATTTGAATCTGTACTGAGAATATTTTATTTACAGAAATATATAAAAATTAGGGAAAGTTGTTAAATTATTTAACATAAACGTCCACACTGAAACATTTTCTGAAGTATAAAAGGTTAAAAAAGGGTAATAACCTACATGGCTTTTAGAGCCAAGGAAATAATCTGAGGACACATGGAACATTGCGAAAATTGTTGTCGAAAGACAAACTGAATAGAACTATCAAAAAAGCTATTTTGGCTCTCAGCACTAAAAATAAGATCAACTGTTCACAGTTCAGAGGATGGAAAAGGTTAATTTTCTCATCATAATCATTCTTCTACGCTGTTTTATATTTTCTACCTTTTTCTTCTACCTTTTTCCATTCCTATCTTCTATTTCTAACTGTCAACCACTCCTTTTTCCACCTTTATTTTGATCTTCTTTTTTGTCTCTTTCCATCCATTTTCCACTCTAGTACCTTCATTGATAACTTTCACCATTCATCCTCTTAACATATCCAATCTATTTAAGCCTGCTTCTTCCTATTATGTCTTATAATCTTTCTGCTTCCAGCCTCTTTCGTATTTCTCCATTTCTGATCAGATCCATTGCGTCTCAGAAATCTTATCTACACTTACGTCTCTCCTTTCCATCGTTCAATTCATTTATCACTACTGGTATAAAATGTGAGTACATATATTGCCTCTTTACCTTTCTTGGACACATCTCTATTTCATTGAAGTGCTTTTTCTGCTTGGTTGACAGCCACAAATTGTAGTCCTCTCCAATCTCTTTCTTCCCTAGTTGTGCCTGATACCTCTAAAACTCATCTTAAATTGTCTAGTTAAAACTTTAGTTGAAACACAATAGGAAAGGATAACCGTACATGAAAATATATAAACTCACCTAAGACGTAAGAAGATCAATGAATTTAAACCAACTCTTTCGGCATTCTGCAATGTAAACGCAACAAGAGGAATATGAATACCACACACAATAATATTTGTTACATATTACTAACATATCTGATTTAATGTGAAAGAAGTAGAAGAATTTCATTATAAATTCGGAGGAATTTACTGTATGAGTTACGTTAGAGAGCATCGCTGTATTTTGATTCATCTGATCTTTCACTGTAATCGAAAAGTCAATTGGGGACTTTAGCATTGAAATAGTATGTTTAAGATCATGTATATTATTCTTGCAGGAGCAATTAATCTCTCAGATAAATTTGTAATTAATCCCTCAATCTCATTGCTTAATTTTTTATTAATGTTCTTTGTAATTCAACTTTGCAATTGTAATAGTAATTGGCACTTAGCTTTCGTAAAGTCAATATTTTTAACGTGAGAAGCAAAACGAATGAAATGAGAAATACATTAAAACAAGAACATGGCTAGTTTTCTACATGTAGGACTTACACTAAATTAACCAAGATTTTCTCTCTCTCTTATGTCATGTTATATTTTTAATAAACGATACACGAAAATTAGATGCCTTTCATTTTTACAGCTTCGGGATTGGGTGGACTAAGAAAGACAACCAAGTTATGTTACAGAACTCATCACTTATGTTTTACTTAAGTTTAAGAGGATCGATTTTTAGCAGATTTACTTGATCGCTCTATGTTTTGCACGTAAGTTCAAAGACATTGTTTCTTTCTCACAAATGAACAGATCAGGATTTGGGTTCCATAGAAACGTAACTTCATTGTAACGCTATGGAAAATTTGTAGAGTTTCTCTAACACTTAAGTACCGAAATATCAGTTCATATTTATATACAGTACTGTAACAAAAATATACGAATGCAAAAATTCTAATGGAAGAACGAGTGTGCTTCTTTCACATTAAATTTCTTAGAATACAAGTTTCAAATATTTATTTTATTTTATTCATTACAGACCGAATGATTAGAACGAACTAAATAAACCTTTTACTTGATAAGAATTAAGTATATCTAATGCGTAATATCTAATAATACATCTATCTACTTTCATACTCAAGAGTCAAATTCCTACCCCACTAAGAAATACTCCTACGCAACCATCGCATTATGACTAAGATATAACTTCAACATTTTAGAAATTGTTGATGATTTGAAGTGTATAAGACTGAAAAATTGCTTTTCATTAGGAAAAAAATAAAATGTTAATGTCTATAAATTGTACGTAATTTGAAATTACGTTGTTTCCCATTGACCAATTCTGTGGCACCGTGCATGAAATCCATAACCCTCAATAAAGCTGTTGAGAAAATCATTTTTTTTGTATTGACATCCACAAGAATAACACTGTCTGCTCTGTTTTGTTTCTGTTACCCGGGCGTAATTGATTACATCGTATTGCTTGAAGTCTCAAAATTTGGGGGATGGCATACGACATGTTTAGCATTACTTTCGTGACATTATCTCATTTTCTTAAAAAAAATGAGGGTTATGGGTTTCATACACGGGGCCACAGAAATGTTATTTTACAAGAGCCTCGGAGGTAAACTCTACTATGCCACTTTGCGCAAAGTTCGAGTTCTGTTTATAGTTATGTTGATTTGAGTACGCTATTTAACATGTTTTGATGTAGTGTTATCAATTGGTAATTCTTGTACAAAAGAATGACATAGTTGTGTACACCACCAGAAAGAGCATGCTCAAGTGTACAACACTGTTTACTGAGGTCGAGCTTAGCAAGAAAGTGATGTAGTGCAGCTCTCCGAGATACAGAAATATAAAACAAAGAATCATAACATAAAGAGTAAAGACTAAGAATTGTTTTCAGAATAATGCATTAGTTTTCAATTAAGAAACGTAACTCCCAAATGTCTATGCTATCATTGGCAACACGGATTAAATAACAAGCGTGAATAAGAGCTAGAAACGAGTGAAATACATAATTAATTAAGGCTTAAATGGAAAATGAGGAACTACGTAGTTAAATAGAGTGAATTCAGAAATACAGAAAGGATATAAAGGGAAGAGAAATATGAAGTACATGTAACTATTGAGGAAGATAATGATAGTCGAAAATAAAGGAGGAAGATGTAGAAAACGAGTAACATATAGAAAGTATTAATGAGGGAAATACAATGAAAATCGAAGAACAGGTCTTAACTTGCATTGAAGGTCTTGTTACTATCGACAGAATGCTAATGATAATAATAAGTGATACGATGAAATATGAGAAGAAGTTATGATGAAGACTTATTTAAGAAGAAAAAAATCTCTTTATAGACTCATGTGGAAGGGGATAATTCAAAGGTGTATTTGTAGTTAGCAAACAAAAATAAGTTAAAGATATTTGTTATTCCAAAACAGAAACAAAAAATAGATGTATTCTGTTGCATTATCTTGATTCTTATTTACTTCCGTTGCATGATGAGATTTCACGTAAATAAGAAAATACACTGTACTTACAATATTGGAGTTGTGCGTAATTTCTGCCAGTGTTAATTCCTTCTTGTCTCCTTCTTCCCTTCAAATGAATCTCAGTTGGAGTAGTGTTGTCTCTTATACCTCTCCAATGGAAATATTATTCCTCGTTCATTTCCATGGTTAAAACAGGGAATGAACAAAATACTTACCATTGCAATTGAAACTATATATACCTATTTTGTTTTCAGCTTAAAGCCATTAGAAACAAACACATGAAACAAAGTAACTAGACAGAAATATGATGCGTAGCTATAAAATTTACCCAATGGATTCTCCAGCATGAAATATGAAAGTAAATTGAAGGCAGATTGTAGTATAATCATTTTTAACTAAATGTTCTTTTCGTGTTTGTGAAAGATTATTAACATTTAAACGTGAGCTTTGGAATCATCTTTAACTAGAATGAACAACATTTTGTTGGTGTATATTGCACTCTAACCTACCTCACAATTTGTTATATTCATTACAATTCTTGGTTTAAAACTGACTAGTAATCACGTTGAAATTAAACGTAAGACCCTGTGACTCCAACAAGATACATTTCGTTCATTGTTTTCTAAATTGAACTGTTTTCAATATCAGTCAAGAGTTTAGGGTTTTTTCTTAAGACTTTTTTCTTAATCTAAGTTCAATGTTTGTAAAATTTGAACACGTGTCGTACATAAAATTATGAGGGCATACAAATACACACAGACACTATTTTCGAGTCATGGCATCTGTAAACTGTCTCTTCAAAATAATATAAAAATGACGTGAATGCATTTTTGGTAAATATTCAGTGTGGGGGTGAAGTATGCGATCTCTTAGAATCAGTTTAGTACTTTCTGGGATGTTATTCAAACTTAAATATATATATATATATATATTCCATATACTCCGCAAGCTATTTTTCCTTATCTGAACTATCGATACGGAATGATAGACACGACTGAATAAAAAGACCCAGACTTCTTACAGAAAATATGGAGAGAATGTTACTTCAGAAAATAAATTTGAAAATAACAATAATATTGTGTGATAGACATGTCTGCTTGTTCTTATTATTACTTATTTATTACGCCTACAAAAATACAGGCATGCTCTTTCTAGAAGGTTAAAATTTGGTTGGAAAGGAGAGATTATCTGTAAGAGCCTAGTGGTAAAACCGTCTCAAGTCTGGCTGAACATGGAAAGAAATTGAAGTAAACTACCTACACTTTCAAATAACATTTTTCTTTAAATAAAATATGATTTTCTTAATCATATAGTTTGGAGGCGTGTTATATTTTAGGGACAACAAAAACTTCCTAGTTTGATGTGGCAATTCATCCACTTTCTTGCAATCATCAGAAGTACTTTTGAGCCAAAATAGTGAATTGGCGAAAGTAGCTTCAATAGCTTATTCTCTCCTGAACGAAGACGAACTGTTATGGGTGAGAATGTGATAACACGCCAATAATATATTCGTTCGTTATACTGAGACCAATTTTTGAATATTTGTTCTACACCCGAAAATAAAATAATTTTGTTCTGTTTATATTTCTTGTAGATATAGTAACATATTTCGTCGAAATATCTTACAATAAAAAATTATAAACAAAATACTTGATCAAAAACATCATACTTCGATACGTAATAGCTTTGTGATGCAGATGGCGTAACTCATGGAATACTCCGAGAATATTCAATTTCTTACCTCTTAATATTTTCTAACATTTTGTAACTATCTTTGCTACTTTGAACAGACAGGACTATACTTGCAACTATAAAATTGATTAGGGATTGCAATTATTATACCAAAGTATGGCAACATTTTGGCAAACGATCACTCGGATGATATAGAAAGTACCAAGTTCGTTAACACCGAAATTGGGTTTGAATACACTGTAGATTTTAATTCCCTATACTTAACTAGCTGTTGCAAGAAGTGGAACAGCCCCATACTTTTAAAGTATTAGCTTTCTTCTCTTTCCCCAAATCTGGGATCTGGTCCACCTTAATTTCCACTTCCTTTCACCAATTATATCAAAACTATTAAAAGGCTATCAGCAATAATACTTAAAGTAAATGACTATTAATATACTAATGCCAATGCGAGAATTACTCCCAGCAAACTACAAAAGTTTTTCTTCTTGAAACAGACTCATCATTAGACGCCATGAATTCCAATCCAAGTAGAAAATGCGGCAACCAATTTAGAAGAAAGAAGATATTAATACTGGTTTACCGGCAAACTGGTAACCTTTATATGCATCCCAGAGACGATACAATATTCGTATTAAATTTCTTTATAATTGCGTCACAGTACGTAATTTGATTCAACCACTCTCATGGGAACTCAAGAAACAAGCGTTTTACCCATTTTTGTCTCGATTCGTTGGTTGCCCATCTTGTTAACAGTAGTGCAAGTATTTTCCGTTAGGTGGAGTCATACTCGCTCAGATAGCTTGAATTTCATAATCAGAATATGACCAATGTTAACTATTTCGAAATACGATGAATGACTGTACTATTTATGACAAGTGTTGTAAGAACAGAGAAAATAGCTTATTACTACAACAAACAAAAATAGCAAACAAGTAAGATAAACAAGGACGTCATATTAATTTCTGGTATGTATAGCTCAAAATAAATGAAGATAACAGTTAATTACTACGTTAATTTATAGTGTGATTATTACATTTCAACCAGGTGATGCTCAATTCCATAAAAAGTGACAACTGTTCAATCTACATTGCACTAATTTCAGTGAAGAAGTTGGCCTGATTCTATTTCAGCAACCGTTCATCTGTTAAAATGACTTTTCTTGACCTTCCGTTGCAAAATTAGTCTATTTTTTCACTTTAATTGACCTCATTATGAAATGTAGGAATACTAACATCATAATCCTTCCTTTGATATCTTATCCTTTAAACATCAAAAATAGTACGTAGCCTACCACTTCTTGTTCCTTTCACAGCACAGAGCCCTGAGATAATGTTAGTAACTAGGAAGATCTTGGTAGCCATATAATCGTAGCTCTCTCTAGTCAAAACATCCTTGTATTTGCGAGTGTAGAAAATCGTTTCCATGTCCTTTATATTCCCATTATTTGTTTGTTCTTTTTCTTTAAATTCATCATCTTTTATTTTTTTCGCCGCCCGATAGCTATGTATAGCTAGGAGATCACACTCCTTACCATCTTTCCCATGGATGATAGGATTTGACTTCTTAACTGGACAACTGAACTTAGACATGAAGCTTTTGTCATCTCAACGTATACAATTTATTAGATTATAAGAACATTCTTGCTGCCATTCCAAATAAAAACAAATAATATTTTCAGAAAATAAAAAGGTTTATATAACACTCACTAAATTCTCCCACGTTCATCTGAAATCAAACAAACATATCGCCAGCTGTTCTTTTACCAATAAGTTAAGAAAATAAGTTGATTCGGTCCTACAAAGTTAAAATAAAAAATACTTTCATGGTACTTACCTTGTAGCTCCCTATCGTTGTTCATTACCTTAACAATGAGATGATCTCGTGAGTAAATTCTTAAAAGTTAGATTTGAAAGAAAGGATGTAATTTTCCAATAGTATGTCCGCCTCTATTTCAAATCGTGATTTCAAATCTGAAAAAATGAATTTGAAATAGAACATCGGAAATAAGATGGGTGGTTACAATAATAATAATAATTAGTATTGTTATTGTTGTAATTGTTGTTGCTTCTACTGCTCCTATGAACGAAGCAACTTGATGTAGTGGCGAAGGTGATTGTGATGCGTTCGAATTGACTTCAAGCCAACCACTTTGTTTTCACGAATAGTGGAATGATAACTAGATAAAACTCCTAGCAGAGTGGCACTTTCGGTTTCTCGTGCCCTGCGGAGGCTCTGTCTCGCAGATATATGAGTTTTCACTGGTTCATGGTGTTAAATTACTATCCTATTACGAACCGATAATAACAAGATGAAGAGTGAAGGAAACATACTTTACGACCTGGTATATGATATGTACCCTTCTTCCGGAAAATGCATCTTATTAAACGAGAGCAATTCGTAGAGACAAAAAAAAAGGAACACACAACATTGCAACTAAGTAAAAAATGGGAAAAGAACAGAACAGTGGAAATAAGTTTAGTATAAAGTATTGAAGAGGAAGTGGAGGAAGTGATAGAATTCTGTAAAAAAAAAAATTCCACTGCCGGATTCAGAAAGTGGCTGGAATATGAACTGATAATAGGTAATAAAATGTACCAAATGAGGGACTTAGACGCAAAGGAATGTAAGCAGATAAGTATTTAGGAGCGTTGGGGGGCCTAAACTCCTCGAAATTAAAAGTTTTGTGAAGCATTAGTATTATTTTACGCATAATTAAACATATTTAGTATCCAGACACATCTTGGACTCCCACCAAAACCCGTGGATTCTTTCAAAAAGAAACTTCTAGATACATGCCTGGATGCCGGTGAAATTTTAGAAAAATTCCAGTTAGCCTTATCTTTCATACAAGACAGAATATTCTTGCCTTGTGAATCTTCTACAAAAGCACATGTGGGTGCACCATATAATTCTGTTCACATGTAAATGTTTAAAATTCTTATAATGTTTTATCATTAAAACTTTGAATCTCATTGGCCACTGGCTTTTGAGCCTCTGAAATATGTAACTAAATTCTAAATCGTAATTCTTTATTTTTCTCGAATAATTTATTGTTTGATATTTTTAATGCTTCTCATAACTACCAAAATAACTTTTGTCTGCGAGTGAGAGATGGCGAATAGTTTAAATTTATTAATCTAACTTTTATTGTTCTCTATTACTACTTTTTTGTATAAGAAGATCAGGGACTGTCTCATATTTAAGCTTCAAATGATTTGATGCGTATAGAGGGCAATTTACAACGTAGTGTAAATAAAGTTGGTTTATAGATTACACAGAACACTAAGCTTACAAAACATTAAGGTATTCATTTGAAACTAAACAACTCCAATGATAAAATATTATCGCAGTCTTTTATATCTCATATATAAAAGTTTAAGGTATAAAGAAATCATGCAAATTTTATCAATGTCATTTAGTTTCTGGGAAACCAGTTAAAGTGAAAACATGGTTGAACTGCCCTTTACCTAGAAAATTCAGAGCTGTTTAGATACTGTTTATCATAAATAAACATGATTGTGCAATTCCTTTTCGGCTTTAGGTAAAGAAAATTTCAGAAACAATTACTATTACTCTTTCATTTCAGCCCCGTCGCTCAGTAAAGACGCTATTGTTTTGTTAGATACTCAAGAAATGTTTTACTATATTCGATGGAAGCTATGCTATTGGACAGACATTTACCAAAGCTGCGGGTGTGCATTAGATAATCTTTCCGTAGGAGGAATCACTTCTCTTTACCACTGATTTTGGATCCAATTTCTCGCGAATTCAGTCACTAATTCTAATTAAAGACTTTGAACGAGCTGGTGTAGTATCCAAAGTTCTTCCAAAATGTGTATAGTTTCATAACGTTTTTCTTTAAAACCAAACAAATACTGACTGGATATTTCGTGTGCCTATTTCCTAAAATGCAACGAAACATTTAACCTAAGCATTAATCTTTTTGTTTTCTTAATATACAAGAGAGTAACAAAGGATATACTAAGGAGTAACAAAGAATACTGCTAAACTTACTCACCGACAAAATATACAGAAATCCCTTTTATAGTCATGCAATTATGTGGATCATCCTCGTTCGTGTGTCCACACATTATCTTTGTCTGAAGTGTGTTTATTGTTCTTCAATATAATGACAAAATAATTGTGTAATATTTCAATAATATGATCATGTCTATTAGACGCCAATGCTCTTAATTTACTGTATTTAAAGGTCAGCAAGAACATTTAAAATTGCCCTTACCGTGGCAACATTATTAATAACAATAGCGAATGTTACTTATTGTTGCATAAGCCTAAATCAATTGCTACAGTAGCTAACTACTGCTTATGTTGCTTTTACACTTTTATTTGAGATTAAAGCACCACCTTAAATTAATGGGGAAATGCTCCTTCTTAGGTTAAAGTATTGATAAGCAAAATTGTATTTTTCTTACTAGCTTTTATTCTTTCTTATTTAATTGGCCTTATTCATCTTTTTGACCACTTAGTAATCCTAAATAAATATCGACTTCTTTTTTAAAATTTATATTGGATTTATTGGTTTATTAATTTTATCTCGAGACTTTACCTTTGTCTTTGGTTGTTACTTGATACTTGAGTTGGTTATTCTGGTTTTCTGGTTCCCTGTTTAGCTGCTATTGAGAAGTCGTTTTATTCTAGTTATTTGTGGTTTGTAATGACTCTCTCTATTTTATACATATTCGGTTTAACAACTCTAACCTTCGATCTATATTTACTTTTCTACACTTGGTTTAATACCATTGATTCTCGATTGTAAATTTTCTTTAACACACTATTTTTAGTATATTTTTAATTCGATGCAAGAATTTATTTTTTATTTTTCTGTTTGTTTTTGTTTTTGTGATTTTTTAAACTGCTTCTATAATTCCTTAGTAATCACCGCACACCTTGTGATGAGATTTTAACTCATTGTTAATCAATATTCTATAAATTTCCCGGATTTAGTTATTTGTTCAAAAGAATATTATTTTTTTAAAGCTCTGGGATGAAGATGAAGCTTTATGCTTGTAATTCTGACTGTAATTTTCAAGCGAGTTTTCTCAGTTTCACCAGGGAAAGGCCCGGATAGTACGTAGAATAGTTACATGATACATCCTTTCACACGAATTGTTCACTGAGAGACGCCATTTCTCAAACTTGTTTCGGATTTAGGCTACAGACTTCTTATTTACAAAAATAAATTATATAAATAAATCTCACGTACAGAAACTGCCTTAAGTTCATTTTCTTCTCTCAGAGCTTCAATTTGAAACTCCTTTATTGGAAGCAGCAAGATAAACAGTGATCGTACTGAAAACTTTCTGTAGGTCCTTGTCACTTTTCCACGTATGCCTAAAATTATTTTTAAGAAGTAATATTTTTCATTTTATATTGTTTGCCATACTTTCATTTTTTTCTTTTGTTAGTTTCTTTCTTTCTTTTCCTTTATTTACACTCTATCTTGTTTACGCAATCAACTTCAACACATTCAGATTAATACCACTATGACTGAAATGCGAATTAACATAGTCTAAAGGAAAACTCGAAGTTTAAGTGCAAAATTAAATTTTATGAACTCCAAATATATGAAAGCTAGGGATTTGTAACACAAATAACATTTGAATCTGTAATTGTAAAGGTTGCCCAAATGAAATCTGGACAAGCCACATATGTCGGTAAACACATAAATAATTAAGAAGCAATATATTTTAAGATTTCGATTGGTAAAGATTAAAGGTTCAGTGTGACGAGTGATATATTTTGCGCGAATAAGGAGTAAAAACAATCGCTATTGTCTCCGCTATTGATTTGGTCGATTTGCCCGTTTAAGAACGTTCCCAAATAGTTTGGACGGTTTTCAATTTGGATGCTTTTCCTTTTGGATGCTTTTCCTTTTGGATGTTTCTCACGTTGGATGATATTCCTTTGGATCATTTTCCTGCTGGATGTTTTTCCTTTTGGACGATTTGGACTGGTTCCAGAAAATGAACAGAGAGGAGTGTTGCGGGACTGGTGCTAAGGAGACGTCATGTTACCAACTAATGCTGAGTAACATTGTGGCCAGGTTATGGAGGCGGGAAAATGACTAGATGAGTCGGAGAAAACATCAGATGGAGAAGGAAGTGCGGAGGTTACAAAGAGTAGGTGAGGGTTTTACTAAAAGAATAAGAGTGGAGGGGAGGTGAAATAGTAATAATAATAGATATATAATGGGAGAAAATGAGCATAAAGAAAAATATATTGGAAATTGAAAGCTAAAATAGAGACGGAACGAGGAAGAGAATGGAAGAACAAGCACCGGAGAAGAAGAAGAAGAAACTGCGCTGCAGGTAGTTACATGCAGTTGAGGCCGGGTTAATGGTTGGCAGAAGGGATAGAGATGTACATATTCTCCTATCTCTTCCAAACTGTGGCAGGTGAGTCAAGGTTCAGAATTTTTAGGATGCTGACTCGAAAGGTTTCGTCAAAGGTGGAGCCGTGATAAGAAGTGTGTTCAAGTATGGGGAAGTGCGTAAGGTGTGATTTGAAGGAGTAGCGATGGTTGTAGATGCGTATTTTCAGAGGTGTTTCTGTTTCACCAACGTAGAAGGCAGAAACTTGGTTGCAAAGTGGGAGGTAAATGTGGTTGGAAGATATGAAACCGCCGGAGTGTCAGAAACAAAATGTTTTGTGGGTTACGAGATGTTCGAAGTTCAGACTGGGATCCAATACTGGACAGGTTCTGCAGCGGAGTTTATGGCACTAGTCAGCGTTAGGAGGAAAGGACGGAATTGGCCCAGTTCTAGTGAGAATCTTGTTGAGATTCGGGGATTTGCGGTAAACTATTCTGGGTCCTGACTGGAAAGCTCTTTCAGTTTCAGGTGAAGCAGTGACTATGGGGTGCGCCAGTTTGAGGAGCTCTGAAGGGCCTAAAACCTGTATGAAAACTCACTAATTTCGCTGAAAGAGAATATTTTGCTAAGAAAAAGATCGATTGTTGAGACATGGTATTGAGTGAGAAGATTGAGAACAGAGGAAGCTTCGTGGGGAGGTTGGTTGGAGTTAGGGTGATTTCTGGCACGGTCCAATTGTTTACGGATGAGGTGATTGGGATATCCACTGTTGATGAGAGCTGAAGAGAGGGCACTGAAATAGTTTTGAAGTAGGTTTACAGAGGAGCAGATGCGGGAGCTCCGGACAACAAGAGCGTATGAGACATCAATATATATTCTTTGTCTTTATTCCCTCATTTAAGGAAAAAGACCTAAGAAGTTTGGGGAATTGTAACTCATAGAAAGAGAAATTCGCAACTTACAAAAGCATAGGACTTTAATGACTTAAAGTGAAAGAGACTTAATTATAGGTTTGCGGATCATATGACCATTGTATAACGACAATGTGTGCAGTATTCAAGCCACATGCCAAATGTCTGCTGGATCCAAGCCAAATTTCATGTATATCGTTCTCTAAACAGTTGTTACTGTGGAGATCTAAACTAGAGTTTCTGAGCTACGACGTGCATCACAATTCTATCTAGGTGTTCCCTCCAACGCTGAATAGCATGGTCTTAGAAATATTCCTCTAAGACAGTGTTTCCCAACCTTTTGCATTCTGCGAACCCTTAGATTTCTTACTAGTTTATTTGCGGCCCCCTGTTCCAACAACCAAGGAAAACGTTATACATACAGTATCCATCTTTCTACGTTATCTATAGTTTTAAAAAGATGTACCATTTTAATATTTAAAAGTACAATTGATTACAGTTTGCGAACAGTATTGAAAGTCGCGAATTAATTGTAGTAATGATAAAACCTAACGAAGTTGTTCACTTACAGTGTTTCAATGTAACGACTGGCGTTGTTTTGTGACCGTCAACTTTTTCACATCAGGCTCCAAAGTAGAGATTTTCCCGTTCTATTTAAAGTCTGTTTCTGTACTTATTTTTCATCTAAGTAGAGAACATTTTTACTCCCACAAGTAAGTAATCTATAAAGACATATGATGTAAAATTACTTTTTCGGAAACATCAGGATACAAAGACCGAGCATATGACCAAAAGTCCAGCAACCGCAAACAGGCAAACATCATCTTTAAGGTCGAATCGTAGGACAACTTAATAAGCTGCTCTTCTTCATTTGGTGACAGCTTACTTTCATTGTTTAGATATTCGTCATGGGTTCTTCATCCAATTGTTTTTCTCGTTGGAAACCAAAAAGTAAGCTCTCAACTGGGTACCCAAAGAAAGCAAATGCATCTTCATACTATCACAATCTTCATTTGGAAATTCTTTTTCACTTGTCGGCAGAAAGTCGTTCAGCGTGAGAAAGGAATCATATTCCTTATTATCGATTCCGTCAGCCCAAATTTGTATTTTTTTTAATTGTGGCATCATTTTTTATTGTACTCGAAATACAGTGTCACTGGAGCCTTACAGACTTCAATTTAATGTGTTCAGAAATGAGAAATTAAAGGAGAAATTTTGACAAATACGGAAGCGTCCAAAGCCACGAAAAGTCACTTAAGCAGTCCTTTAGTTTTGGTTCCAGTTTTGAATCAATTAGAAAAATTCTCACCTCAACATGCCGCTCGAGCTCTTCCTCAAGATAACCAGCGTCGCTCAGAATGTAAGGTAAATGTTCATAATTACTTCCCATCTCATTACACAATGCAGCAAAAATTCTGGAGTTAAGAGGACGTGCCTTGATAAAGTTTTTTATTTTAAGGGATTCATCGAAAACATGTTTTACGTTATTCCATGATATTGCATGATGCCCAGAACAAATTAGAAGAAAATAAATTTTTGAACACAGCTAACCAGTATCCCATATAACATACTCAAAATCCGACAAAATCCTTTCACGAGAACTGTCCGAAAATGTCAATCTATTATGTCCCTCGAATAGTTCTTCAATTTAAGCAGGCGTCATTAATGTCCGGAAGAAAGTGAGCTCTATGTACACACACCTTCTCATTCGGGAACAATTTATTTTTATTCCTTACGATCTAAATACATATACCTACGTCCTCAAAAGATAAAACGGGTTTTACACCAAAATGGCGGCCATTTCTGGTCGAAAATTTGTAAAAGTTTTTTTCTGTTTTATTCTAGCATCTCCTCTGCGTTGTGAGAGAAATATTTAAAGCTCATTCCTACTTCAAGCTCGATACAATATTACTTGTCTTGAGGCAAAGAAACGGTAATTATATGGTAACTCCCACCCCCCGTAATATGAAGCCTCGAAAAAGGACGACTAAAAAATGCAGGTTTGTAAAGTAGGTCATATGAGGTATCAAATGAAAAGATTTTTCCTACTGAACATGAATATAAATTAGTTTCTTCACAAAAGGATTTTAGAGACTCCAAATTTGTAACAAAAATGAAATTGTTTAGAAATCAAAAGCACTTTTGATCGAAAATTGATCAAAGGCCTATTTAAAGCTAATTTATAACGAATGATCAGGTCAGAAAACAGAAAAGGGTCCAGGCCTTGAATCCTTTCTTGAATTTATTTCATGTAGCTGCAGAAAACGATGCAGCAGTGCATGTGGGTGCAGAAAAGACTGGTCATTGATACACAACTTTTGCGTCTGACAGTCGTGCACAAATGTGACTAAAGTCGTTATAAATAGGGTCTAGTATATCTTGGAATCTATTGGATTGAGGAAAGCCATTCTTAATTCAAATTGTAGCAAAATTGACGCTTCTTTGCTATTCAAAACGATCACTTTCGTCATAACACTCAACGGTCAGGAGATATTTTGTGATCAAAACCTATTGACGCATTTTTTAACGAATTCTCGAAAACTGCCTACACTTTGAAGAACCTTATCTTGGAAATTATTGGACTGAGAGAGGCCATTCTACACTCAAATTGCGGCAAATTTACTTTTCTTTAATATTGGAAATGACGATATCTACCATAAAGCCCAATGTTTAAGAGATATCGTATGAAAACAAACAAAAAAATCGACATTTTCGAAGTTTTTTCAGTATGGCGGCGTGCGCGGCGGCACGCCAAGGTGGAAATCTTGAAATTTTAATAAGAACCCCGCCATAAAAGATATACACAAAAAGCATAACTACCCGACATTTTGAAAGGTACATTGTATAGAGATGGACTGTGATGGACTGTACTAAATGAAACAGCTATCGACCAAAAATGGCCGTTACTGACTCTGGCACTGCCTCGTCTGTTATCTGAGCGTATTCATGATGCTATGAAGAAGGTTGAGAATTTGGATTTAATTCTATTATTTAATTAAACAAGAAAAATAAGTTATGAATTACGTTTTATACTACCTGAATTTTGATGAAGCCATTAAAATAAATACATCGCATTTTGTGATTTCAAATAGATAAATCCTGCACACAAGCTCATACTTAAAGAAATATATCTTTGTCCACCACTTTAAAATATATCACACCACTTTCAGCCTTAGGTCATTTTGTCGCTTATTTCACGTAGTGACGTATCTGATTTTCGATACTTTTCAGGAGAGCCTACAGATACAGTATTTGATTTCCTTGTATCAAGCTTCCGCTTCAGCAGCCTTACTCACATTATGAAGTTAATAAAGTTTAAATTATTGAGTTCACGAACAATACCATTTTTTAAATAATAATTTTGGCAAAATAAAATGTAAGTGGCGTAATTTAAAAGAAGCTCAAGAAACGGAAATCAATGGACTGTAATAAACGTTGAACGACTTAGGAACTAGTGGATTAAAAGGCAGAGCGAATTAGTCAATAAGATATGTAACGCGGACATTTGGCCTGAAGATTACTTAAGACCATTCCAGTTCTGTTACCAGAGAAATGCATCGCCAAAGAAGTTTACAGTGCAATTAAGTTATATCTGTCATGTTACAAAAGTCGTTACAAGGCTAAAGGAAAGATACAAGAATGGAGGTGAAGACTAATTTGATCTTAAGAATGGTTAAGGGAAAAGGAAAGCAGTCGGTTGTCTGAGAATAATGGGAGAAAGTGGGTTAGAAATGAACATGGATATGTGTATGCGTTCTTGATTGAGAGTAAACTGGAGAGACATTGTTGTAGACTGGAAGGATAGTGAACTAAGAAACTGTACGCAAGGCATAAAGTAGTAAAGAAATACGCGGGTATCTGAGAATTTAAGCTGTGCGCAGCAAATAAGGAGTAGGATATTTATGGTTTAAGAGCGCTTTCGAGAAAGTGAAAGAATTTCTGACAGTAAAAATGAAACCAACTGAGTTGAAAAAGAGTTTTGCTAAATATTTTATATGGACTGTGGTATTATAAATAACAGCGGAGCATGGTCTATTACAAATCAAGCAGAAGTATATTTAAAAAGGTTTTCGACGCATTTGTTGAAAGAAGTAATTAAGTAGAAAAGGACTGGTAGAGTGAAAAATGAAGAAGTTTTTTGTCAAGAATAGAACAGGAAATACTGTAATACATAAAGGAGTAATAAGAAAGAAGAAATCATGTTGGTTAGGACGACATACATTGTGTAGAATAGGTCTGCAAAGGAGTATCGCAAAGGGAAAAGTGGATAGAAAAAGAGGAAAAGGGAGAAGGAAAGTTGTAATCCTTGATGACCTTAACAATGGAAGAAACTATAGACAGATAAAGGAAGATGCATAGAATCGAGAAGAAAATGGAGAAAGTCCAGTTGGAATCTGTCGTAAAGCAGATCTACTACAGAAGAAAATTGTAATGTACGGAGTTCAACCTTTCCAAAGTCATGGACCAATTTCAACATATCATTTACGTAGCAGGTCATACAATTAATGGCATACATATGACGTGAAACATCTTAGATGATTGTTTTGTCCGTGAACCCAGGCCTCGTGCTCCAGTTGGCAACGGCAACAGGAGGAACGCGGATTTGAGCCCCACGGCTAGCCATCCTGTTTTTTCTTAATTCCATCAGGTGTATGTCAGGATATATCTCAAATAAAGTGCTGTACCTTCCCCTTGGCCATCCACGGAAGATGGATTCCCAAGACGAACATCACACGCTTAGGTTAAAGTTGGCTATTTAATAAGAAAAAGGTAACAAATTAAAATAAGACCTATCCCAGAAAGTTTTGCACATTTTCAAATGCCATTTTCTCATGTCTTGTTTGTTGAATGCAAACTTGGCTATATGCTATTGTAAAAAGTACATCCTAAAGAGTTAATTCATGGCATATTTATTTTTCTACGAACTAATGTTGAAGAGAAGGACATTGAAAGGTGAAGTAGTATTATCCACAATTTTGCGCGCTTGGATATCAAATAAACAGAATATCAATACTTTACTAGCAAAGAAAGTTAAAACGTAAAGACAGTGGACAGTTAATAGAACTATAAACAGGATTACCACAACTCAAAAGTCAAGTGAAAAAGCAAGAAATGAATACCAAGAGGAACAAAAGTTCGAATGTTAGACAAGAAATTACTCAAACTCATTAAGACACTACCAATATAAGTGCACAATTTGGCAAAAAAGGTTGCTCGACCAAATCTACACTTAACATAATCAAAAATCGAAATTACATCCAGTCCTATAACAGACCCTATATCCAGTCCCAATAGAAGCGTTTAACAATAAAATACTGCCAGAACAATGTCAAAATATTGTCTATTGAATGACAAAATAACCCCCTGCCTTGTAATGGATAAGAAATCATATTTTAAGTATGGTTTTGTCACATCTATGTCCTCAGTATTTTAGCGTAGCAAATAAAGATGACATTCTAGATGTTAAAAAATCAATTTTGATTGAAACATTCAACCTCAAAGTTCTTGTATGACAAGCAATTTGCCAATATGCTTCCCTAAGCGAAGCCACGTTTTTTCCTGCGAAGACACCATAAATTCCATGTGTATGTCACAGAAGGTCTTAAGGAAACACCAAGGTGCTGTACTATTCTGGCCTCATTTAGCGACAGAAAATTACTCTAAATTGGCAACAATTTTTTTTTAACAAATCAGGTCAACTGATCAAAAGATCATGCAAAATTTAATGAGCACCATCAAACAAAATGTTCGGTTATTTTTCAGAAGATGTTTATTGAAGTGTTAGTTTTTATCTGTATTACAATGATTTAAAATTGATATTTGATCATCACTTACCTTATTTTCTTTCACTAATCTTATGTTATTCCTCCTCACAATATGTGCAACATTTCCTGGAACAATTTAGTTGTTTGGAACTTCGGGCTGTGCTACTAACAGGAGTCAGGAGGACACGCATGCTGTAATATATTTTTCTGCAATCGTCCAGGTAGCTCAGAAGCACATGGTGTACTTTTTTCTAATTGAATACCATTTTACATTCTTGAGAGGGTATGATGGAAATCACATTTCTAAAATCTGGAATAAAGAGTAATGGAGGTGGAAGTCGCTCAAGTAGCTAGAAATTCGTCCATTAAGCTAGAAATTAATATTAATCATATTCTATTTTATTATACAGCCATTCCAAGCTCCATACGGGACAATCAGCGGCATTTTTGCTGTGCATAATTGGGAGTATGGCGCAAATGTCTTTGTATTAAACATTAAAATTGTGGGAAGATAGTTAAATGCCATCCGTAAAACACACCTGGCAAATGGAATATTTTCTTTAAACTATGTAGTAATCAGAAAACCAGCACTTCCGTACGGGACACAAAAGTACCCCGTAATACACATCTATGTGCAAACTACTGAAACTCTATGAATTTATGTTAATTACAGATCAACTACTGAGGATTATATTGTCGCATCTCCTATTGAATTCCTATGGATATACAATATTACCCCAGGCGCTGATATTTGCTTTATAAAAACCCATTTTATTTGGTATCCCATTAATACTTAGGTTAAGTTGGTCCAATGTTTCATTACCTCAATTTCACAACGCCAAGCGTATTCTGAAAACATCAAAAATATATTTTTTATACGGAGATAAAAATACTTCTCAATTCTTCTACTTTCCGTCCTCACTATTATCCTGGGATGGAAAACGAGAAGCTTCCTGTTTCATCTGCAAGAAGTTATTAACATAATCTTCAAATAACCCCTCTTTCATTTTAAACTCGTAAATTTCGTAAGTATCGAGAACGGTATACCGTTTCCCCATACTTTCATGCAATTCATGAGTGCCAATTGTGCCAAATGACCAGGAGTGCCACAGTATGGTCACAATCTCCACTATTCATTTCCTCCATACAAGTACGACAGAGGCTACCATTCGTATGGAAGCCAAGGAATAGCAAGATCTTGGGGAGGAAGAACCTTGCAGGAAGAAACTCCATGAATGTTATCGGGTTTAGGACAAGTTTTCCCTCGGTAGATGGAAGGTTTCCCAATAGGGAAAGCTATCTTTTTCATAACATATGCATACAAATTGCATATGTAATCACATCGAATGATTTTAGCTTCACAGCACTCATAGAGAGATATGAAAACATCCGTCCTACCTCCCTTGAAAGAGTCTTTAGGTACTAATCCCCCTTCAGTATTTTTGCAGTGAACTTTAATAAATTGCGGAATATGTGGAGTTTCCTTCACTTGTCAATACCAATCACATTCATAGATTTGTACAACCATTACACAACAATTCTCTAAATATTTCTTTATCCTCGATGTCACAATACCTAGGTCATTTAATTTTTCACCATTCGTGTCATTGAGAGGCACGTGGCGACCCTGCTTAATGCATGAATGACCACGCCAAAAACATCTTTCGAACTCATACGCAGTACGATGTTTCTTATCGTACCTGTCCACATTGAATCGCTCAAATTGGGTTTCATCTCCGTTTTCAGCCTTATGAATGGAAAATGAATTACATGTACTTCAACCATTTTATTGCTTTTTTACTCTGAGGGTCACGCTGTCAATATCCGAACGAGGGAATCACAATAATACTTTTCTCTTCTAAATATAAAGAGCGAAATCATTCCATAGCACGCAGCTATTGTACTTACTTGAAGAAAACACTGGATCCCTTCAGTTCTTTGTTCAATCAAGTCCAATAACCTAATGACTGACTCACATAATATACGAAAATCGTTCCTGCAGTATCCTAACATTTCACGTTGTAGGTTAAAGGTAGGATCTTTTTTTACACACTCCCTATGCAAGACCTTCAAAGCATCACGTTCACTTTCTGATTTACCTTCATCTTCAAAAAGTTTAAGTTCTGGCCATGGTAGATTGTAATTTTGATTTTTCTCAGTGTTCAACATTAACGGGAAATCTCCCTTCTTTAAACTTTCAACTAATCCCATGGTAGCGGTATTTTCGATAATTTCACGGACATGAATAAATAACCTTTACGTACACTCATCTGAATATTTTTCTCACCTTGGGTTAGTGTTTCAGGAGTGATTTTTCCCTTTCAATTAGTACACGCGCAACAAGCACGGAAACGAATTTCGCAGCGTTATGCGATAAACATAGTACTTAGGACTTTGATGAAGATCGTGCTTTACAAATCTTTTAACATCGTAAACACAAATTCTCTTTCAGCTTGTGAATTTCCGTATTGAAAGCATTTGTAATTATCCTCCATACGGTTCTTACAATTAAAGTAGCGGTGCGATGCGCATATCAGCTTTGGTCGATGTTCACGTTCACCTTTTTCATTTTCATTCAGTATCATAGTCTCAATGCCATACACTACATAACAAAAATCAGTTTCATGTTTCGCTCTCGTCTTTTGTACGAAACACAAATTGATCATCTTTAACGTACAACTTGCAAATAGTGAGAATCGATCTCTACATACATGGGAATTTTACTCTTTCTTTTTCGGGTATCGATCTGTATATCACACTGTTGACACAGTTTGACATAGTAACATGCAGGTCTTCCCTTCACCCTCGTGTTATGTTTATTATAGCATCACTGCGAAGGGAACATCCTTAAACAACTATTACAAGTAATGGAACCGTATCGCTAGAAGTTTCAAAATCATGGTAGTCCTCGCAATGCTCGCAAAAGTATTCGCACTTATGTCTGTTGCGCTCAACAAACGGCATCAAACAATCGTGGCAGTATCCTTCACTCCTTAAAAAGCTTAATACATAGTATCAATGACATCAAAATGTTGGATATGATAAAACAAAAATAATTTGTTCCTGGTTTCAACATACCCACTATAGAAGATCTCAGAGTCATGACTAGATGGTTTTAATGCATACACTAAAATCTGAAAATCATTACCAAAATAATCTTGAAATTAATCGATATCATCAATAGAAACACCCAAATTTGAATAATATTAGCTTTCTTACATAGAGCTCTCTTACACCTTCCTTTTCCCACTTCATAGGATCTCTTTTCATGTAAGTAAGTTTACGAAATTCGCCTAACACTAGCAACTCGTCCAAAGGTAAAGCTCACGGTAAATAATCATAGGAGGTAGCTTCCAATTTAGGCACTGGAATAATGCATGTTTGTAAGTACTCCTCCATTGGTAAATACTTGTCATTATTCCTTTACTTCCTTTCTTCTTGTCCGATAATAGGGTCGGATACATTAGCATTAATGACCACACTGCCAGCTAATAAAAATTTTCATTCGAGTTGAGCACATTCCCAATCGAACGAAAATATGTTTAGGGTTTAAATGGACGCGTCTACGCCAAGGAATGAAGACATCTTTTCCGTTCACGTCGTTATTACTTTCAATACCAAATACGACCCAGGATTGTGGATCTACACTAGATAGCAAATTGTCTAGTGCAAACTGAAATAAATTCTCAACATACTCAGCCTGGAAGTCCCAGCCTTAGCACGTATGGAGATTTCTTTACCTTTGACAGGAAAATTACCAAAACAGCGCACACGTTCATCTATAATTTCAAAAAAATCACGTCCTTTCCTTGTTTATTTTTCTCACGCTAATCCCTAGTTCGTTCATCTAATAATACACGTTGTTCGACTTGATTTACTTCATTGATTACGATATCAACAGTATTTAGACTTAACTGAGTTCCCCAACCCTCGTAGTAATCGTACGTTTGATCACATATATCATTAGCCTTACGAGAAATAACACAATCCGTATCACAACAGAAACTATTTTAATTTTAAACTGCAGTTGAGATAGAAGCAATAGGTGAAGAAGCAAAAGAAGTAGAAGGTACCAGTGTAAATGAAGTGCAAGGTACGGGATTGCAAATAGGTCTTGCCGTAGTTACTAATTGCCTGCGTTAATACAGACGTAACTACATTGACAGTAGTGGAAGTAGTAGTAAAGCACAGGAAGAAGTTGTCGAAGCAGGCATTGAGGACATGGTGGAAATAGGAATTTAATCTCCAAAGGAGATGGAGTACTCCCTATTGCGAGGGACAATATTCAATGACTCGTCTTCATTTTTCATGGAAACATATACTTCGTAAATATCATCTCAGATCCGCAATCCAGCCAATTAGTAAAGCCACATGCGGTGAAGTATTCTCCCGTTATTGTCGTCAATGGGTTGTCAAGAGCATATAATGCTGAAAAGCCAGCGTAGAGGAGGAGTCGAAAAAGCGAACGTTCCCAAACTGTATTTAGTTCACATGAAGACAGGCACCAAACAACTTATTAAAATCGGCGTTGGATAGAAGTCACATTTGAAACAGAAAATTAAAATATTACCTGAATTTTTAGGTAGTATTCCGTGCACGGCTAATCGGCACAATTCCACCTATGAGTTGTGAGTCGGGGCGCTAAATACTTTGCCCTTCTCGGCCAAAAGCACCTGATCGACAGTAGTAATTCCTTTATGGTAATCCATTATTATTGTTGATCAAAAACTTGATGTCCTCAAATACTAGAATTTCTTAGTACAAAGTTGGTTGCTGTAAACAGTATACACAAATTAACTTCTTGTTCCCGAAAATAGAGTCACAATAGCACTTTTTGCAGCACAAAAAATTAACTAGCAGTTCAGTTTTCAAATACACTAACTTGTTCAGATTTCTTCAGTTCGAATATATAGAAATTAATCTTCTTCTTAGCACAAAAAATGAAGTAAAAATTACAAATCCAAGCTGAAGCTCCCTGCGGTCAGCCAGTGGTTTAATGCAAGCTAGTTGTCTAAAACCAATTGTATATCATAACTTTTGAAAGCGTACAAGTAAACCTAAATAAAACACGACATTTTCAGCTAAAAAGTGAATAATATTTACAAACAGCTATAAAAAGCTGTTATTTTTAAAAGAAAATCTTAAATTACTACTTTTAGCAGGAATAATCAAGAAAAAATTAACTGCTAAAAAGAACTGTTTTAACTTTTATTTAGTCTGCTATGTTTAACTGCAATCTATAATTGCTACAGTTATATATCTATAACAGTTATAACAGCTATTTTTATAACAGTTGTTTATAAAAGATTAAATAAAATATAAAAATTTTCATGCAAAATTTAGTGCGGAGCTTAAAATATGTTTAGAAGAAATAGAAAATAATCCTTTTCACTTCTTTCTCGATTGTCCAGACTCTACAAAATTGATTTAAAACAGTATTATATTTAAAAAATCTAATTCAAGTGAATATCCCCAGAATATCTGTACATATTGTTTTCAATTTCACAAAAATGTACAATGTTTTCAATGGTTTCAAGTGTTTTCAAATAAAATGTGGAATAACTAGTGTTTAATAAGATTATTGAGAGACCGCTTTCGACTCGAACAACAGACGTGTGAAAAAAAACAGTTTCGTTTGTCACAAACGTGCAGAAAAGTTCCAAGTCGTAAACTGAAGTTAAAATTTCAAAAATAATTGATTTAATTCACTAAAATAAGAGAAACTAGCCATCTGATTTCTTTTATGGTAATAATAATTGTGTACTTTCAGGGATTATGCAGGCATTTTTACTTTAGAGGGGCACCCGTATGTGTTGGCATTTAAAGATTGTAGGGTGGTGCGTAAACGTTTGTATTGTCGATTGATTCATGTGCCAATATTATTTTACACAAATACGCGCCTTGTGTTAAAATTTTCGCATCACATTATGCGGAGATCCACCTCTTCTTTTACAGTTCGTATACCTCCGTAAAAGTATAATTAAATCTCGCTTGTCCCCACAGTTAATGAACTGCAAATGTGTCGGTAAAATATCTTCAACTCAGTCACAAAAACGTATATTCCTAAAATATTTCATTATTCATAGATTTGCAAAACAGATTTTGCTATATTCTGTTATATTTCACAATTTAAAGATGCATCAGTGGTTCAGTTCAAATTTAGATAGAGTCTACAATATATTCGACTGATAGAGTGTAATTTCACATGCTTTCACTTACGAGACTACATGTGTTTATTAAAGTGAGTAGAGATTCTAACAGGATTTTTAGTGTGAGGAGCCTTACTAATCTGAGAAAGGATTGCTTTCAGTCGTCAGATATTAATTCAACTCAATTGCGACGAGTAGATATTAAACTAACAACTAAGCATGGTTTTCGACGGGATTATAGTTTAAGGGGAAATACAAAATAATTTAAAAAATACAAGTTTGTAGAACAATGGCGTTAGCTAAAATGAGTATCTTATGCCAAGCTGTGAAGCTTCAGGTAATTTTCAATTTTGGAGCGGAAGACAGGTGACCAGGATTTTTTACTAACTCGGCAAAAGCTTTAATTTCCTTCCACAGAGTTCTTTAAATAACTACAGTATTTTAATGTTCCTCCCTTATTTCAGCAACTGTTTATTAAAACACGCAGGGATGCGACCAGAAACTTCAGTTTATAGAGAATGTAAAGTAAAAATAACATAAAAATAATATATCTTTCGTAACAATTATCACTTCATTCTCCTGGGTAAACCCTGCAAAAGTACAGTCAGCGCTAGCAAACTGTTTGTCAGTCAATATTTCTTCAATATTGTAAAACGCGATATCATCTTTAAGATCAAATAGATTTAGGTTAGATGCCAATGGATAGCATCAATTTAAATTTATTCACTTTATACATGATTCAAAGACCGTGTAATAGTATTGTTTGCAAACCTCACGCTAGGGATTCCACTAAAAGATTATCTTTGGAGGGGTGTGATGCTAAAATTTGGAGGATCATAATTTTTAAAGGTTTTGCAGAACAATCATAAAAAAATATAATCTTTCTATATTCGCAAAAGAACATAAGTTAACTAAAATAATTCAGCGTCACAAATAAGCATAAGCATAACAAGAAGCATATGTTTATGAATGCTATCTAAAAGTGTATATTCAAGCTTAAAATTTCAAACAAAATGTATTTTTCACTTCAAAAAGCGGTTACGGTGGTTCAGTTCTCATCTCTTGTGTTTGGGTTTATACCATCTAAGCTTTATGGTGCGTAAAAATCGCGTGTGCTCCCACTTTCTTCATTTCACCTCCAATAAACAATGTGAAATATTTTGATCTTTTTAAAATCCCTACGACCTAAGTAAAAGTTGCTTAATTTTAAAACTCCCTACAGCCTAGGTGTGGAGCTTATTATCAAAAAGTCCCTTGTTTACAAAAATGCAAAATTAAGATAATTAATTTTTTAGGTCATTTCATTATTTTCTAATATATTAGAAAGGTTTCATGAATCCAGAACGCCTGTAAAATAATTTAATTATCGAAAGAAATAAGTGTATAGAAACAGTAACTAACAGTAAAATCTGAATATATTTTATAATTCCCAAATCTTTTTTACAAAAATGGAAAATCCTGGTAAATTAAAACTTTTAGTACTATTTCTAAGATATTCATGGTTGCAAATTTTCCCTAACATTGAAAAATAAGAAGTGTATTACAAGCGTTTTCTCTTGATTTCCCAACATTTATGGCTTTTGGACAAGACACGTTTTGATACAAGCTCCAGAAGTAAAAGTTGCTTAAACGTTTTAAAAATCTCTACGGCCTAAGTAAAAACTTCTTAAAGGTTTTAAAAATCTCTATGGTTTAAGTAAAACTTGCTTATAGTATTTAAAATTAAATTTAAAATTCAAACCAGCTTCCCTCAAGACGGGATAAATACTTTGTAATGGCTAATTATATTAAAGTTTCTTAGGGTTCTTCATGTCTCATTATTTTTTTGGTTTCACATGCTTTAAAATGAAGTAACAATTTCATTAATAAATGACAATATTAATAGTTGGAACAAACGAGTTTTATATGAATGTCTCCTGTTCCTAAGGTGTCCGGGTTCACTTTCTCATAGTGACAGGGATTTTTACAAGGACTTTCAGTCCGGATCTGTGTTCATCCAACATTATGTTGCAATTCCATTGATGCTATCAATAAGAAGATAGGGGCAATCACAGTTTTCTACGAATTCCGCCAAAATTTGTACTTTCGGGGCAGTTTCACCTATCTATTACAATCAAATTGAATAATAAAATCTGCTTTATATTCCTGGTCGGCTTCACAAAGTAAAGGCGGTCATGAGTAAAAAATATATGGACCTACACATCCCCTATTCACATAAAATATATATCTAGTCCCAAACAGCATTGTAATCAAACAACGAATATACCCAAAATTAACTGAATGTCCCCTTCTTAAAACATTATCTTCAACCAATGCAATGTATTGGTAAATCATTAATAGTTCAGATAGGTCTCGGGGGTTCAAGTCAAAAGCTGCCTTCGTTCAAAACACCCATCATCATCATTCTTAATAATTCAGTAAGCATCAGTATTTTATTTAGCTGTGATAAAGTAATCGCTTCACATTCGAGGTGCAATTCTATTGGCTGACAGCACTCAATATAATGCAATTAAAAAGACGAAAGAAAAGTATACTAGAAGCGTATTTTTATAAATTCTTCCATTCTAATTGTGTTTAACATCTCAAACTAGGCAGTCACTAGTTTCATTCCCAAAGTCGGCACCAAATTTTAGCAAGAATGCTGGGTCACACGCATGCTTCATTATCATAGGTCATACATTCCATTAAGGCCCCTTTCAACATCCTCTCTCTTGCCCTATTCCAAGTTCAGTTCTATATGCCACAAACAAAAAATGTTAAGAGAGAAGATTCAATTACAAATAATTTTGTATGGACAAAAAGGTCGAAACTTTAAAATGAGAAAAGCGATCCCAGGTTCAAATCCCAGGTGGGGGACGGATGTTTGTAATTTTGGATTTTAACTAAAATGTTATGGACGGGTCAAAGTCAAAAGAACACATTCAAAATCAAGTATGATATATCACTTTATATTAAAAAATAAAATGATTAGAAAACAAATAAACTACTTACTTGTTCGTCTGATGAAGTTACAGTAGATTCAAGTTGTACACTATGTCAAAAATACTATACACTCAGAACTAATTCACTTCCTTGGTTCTCAATGAAAGGAGCTAAAAGATATTCTTTGCAAGAAAACTCGGAGTATATAAGGCTTTTAAAATCCAGTGAATTCTAAATCCATTCAAAATTGTTCTAGAAGCCACGCCAACTTCTGCAACTAATTTTACATTCAAAAACGTCTACAAAACAACCTCACAATAAAACTCCGTTTCCACTGATCCAGAATTCGATAGTGTCTGTCTTAAAATGTTTCCTTCTATTCGCCTTCACTGTTAATTCCTTCTGTTTGTGACCTACAAAGCTTGGGCCTGTAATAAACCACGTATTTTCTATTTATAACTCCTTAGAATGTTCTATCGCAGAAGTAACAACAAGATAGTTTCAAAGAGAAAGACAGATTCAGAGTTAATAATCAAGATTTAAAAATATCGTAAAATGGATGGGTTACTAATAAAACGTACTCTTCTCTGACTCCTTAAAGTGCCTTACAATCATATATCCTGCACCTAGCAATCATAAAGAAAAATACCAAAACATGGTCGTAAAAACATTGTCCCGGAACCATAGTTATATTAAATTTAGACAGGACAGTTACTGTTTCTTCTTCTATTGATCCTTACCATTAGTTCATTTTGCTTTTCCGTAAAAGACTTTATCTATAAATCTCAGGTTCCGTTGTAAAACTTACGAGCACAATACAAATGACAAAGAAAGGATCAATATAACCATATTGAGGGTTAGCAAGGAAAATTCCGAAATATCCAAAATTGGCAGGGACACCGACAATACAGGTACATAAATCATGTTCATGTCTTCTCACAACGACTTACTTAGAAATAAAATATCTAGACGGTCATAGGAATATCACTAAAGGGTATATAAGTTGCGATTGTTGTTACAAGGGTAGCTTTATTGATGTCTTTAGGGAGACATTCTCGAAAACAACTTTTCCTGCAAATAAAAATAATTTTCTAGTGAACATCTTCCTTATTCTCCGAGCATACAAAGAAAACGAAACAGGTAAAGAATTCGTAGAAGCAGTTGGTTGCAATACAAAATTTACGCCAAGCTCAGGGCCCATGGTTTATTATAGCTTAGCAGTTATTTTTGAACCATAAATAACTGTTTCTACAAATAAAAAGAATTTTCCACATTTTTTTCGTTCTGGAGGCATGACCTCAAAATATCTGTGTGTTTTTTCATTGAATGAACTATCAAACATTCTCGGGAAAAGGCGTACCATTAGTGAATGCTATTACAAAAGTAACTTCTCATTGATTTGTAGAAATCTAAGCAGACCACAAGGGGCTTCACAAAAAACTTGTTTCAAAACAAATCTCACTTCAAGACAGAGAACAGGCAAGAACACATATACATCTTGCAGTATCCCCAATCAACAAATCTACTGAAGAATATAATGATAAATGAAGAAAATATATCCAAAGAATGTTATATTAGTAAATAAAAAACATTCTTTTTCTACATCCAGAGAAGGGTACACGACACGTCGGGGAAAGGCCAAAATAATTTTCATATCAAAATTAAAATGACCGCATCGCCTTATACGGTTTCGCAAACGGTGCGGAATAATTTATGCCGGGACCGTATCATCCGTTGCGGTATAACGGTGGGCGACAGGCAGACAAGGGCGCGGGCGACAGCGGTGCGAATTGCAATGTCGGGGCCGTATCATCAGTTGCGGTACCAAGGCGGTAAATATCAGAAATAAAATAAATTGAAATTTTAATATCTCTTGTTATACTATACATACAATCTTATAACTTCTAGGGTGCCTGCTCAACAGCCCAAATAACACACGTAAAAGTATCAGCTTTATATCTCACACCAAATTCGAAAAAAAAAACGAGATAGTAAGGATTGTTCACATATTGTACTTAACACCTTTAATGTGTAAAGACAGTTACTCACTTAACTTCTGTGGAGTTTTGTTTCTATATACATATTTCCTCACTTGATATAAAAACATAATGAATATTTGTGGTTTCGTACAGTACACACGAACGTCTTTAACTTAAAATAATGCATGATGATGTCACGATCTCGGAAACTTCTCTATGTTAGAATGTGCTAATAGTTAAGAAGATCAAATCGGTAGAACGTTTGGACCCGAAGACAATTAAACACCAGGCGTAATAAAATTTAAAGGGGCAAATATTGGCTGTTCAATACTTTTGACCATGCATTCTAGTTTCTCGTTAACATAAATTAATTCCATGAGGATTTTTACATTTTCACAATCATAACTTGGAAATTCACATTTAAAAAGAAAAACACGTAGCAAAATAAAAGTTAAACTAGAATTCGAGTCTCATGGTAACCTTTCCTGGAATGGCTGTATGCTATTTATATTCTAAATTTCTAATAAAACTAAAGAATAAAATCAACATGCATGTAGATAGTTTATAATTGATGCAACATAAAGAAATATTCTTACGTGATTACATATATGAATCCTTGTTATCTTGTTGTATTTATTTGGCATCAAGAATGCTATATAAGTGTTCCAAGTCGTCATTAGAGTTGACTGTCATTACTCGCTTGTCGCCATGCAATGATTCTTGTCACAACAACTTGCACTTTCATTATTGCCCTATTTTCGTCATTCGTTGATAAAGTAGCATTTTTGTATCCAATTTGACGCATTGTTTTTAGTACTCGGAAGGTAGTGAAACAATTTACCCATTTTCCGTTTCGGTCCGTATATCTTTCTCAAGACCTTACTTTCGAACACTCGTAATTTATGTTCGCACTCCAATTTTCGCAGCTGTAATGTATTACCGGCAGAATAACCGTTTTGAATATTTTCAATTTCAACTTTCTTGATAACTTTCGAGGCTAGAAGTTTATGGACTGAGTAGAAACATACGCTCTCTGATACTAGGTGATTTTTTTATTTCTTCCGTGACCTCGTTTTTGCTTGTTCGGGGTACGAATATACATACGAAATCTTGTCAAATAAATCCTGTTCGAACCCAAATACTTCCCATGTCAGTATTTTATAACATGTTGGGAGTAACGAGATTCCGCTGTAAATTATTACAGTCCGATTTATCGCCTTTTTTATGAACCAGAACTATTATTGATGTTTTCCATTCCTTTGGAAACTCTTCCTTTTTCCATATAGCACTTAACAATTTATACAGTTCCTTAATTAGGGCCGTTCCTCCAGCTTTAATTAATTCGGCTGGAATATTGTCTATTTCTGGTGATTTGAAATTTATTAATTTATTTATAAACATTTCAATCTTCATCTCGCTAGGTTTGTGTATCCATGGTTCTGCTGTATAGATTTTAAATTCGTCTGTTTGTTCTCCGTTGTGTACATTAAGAAGTTTGTCGAAACAAATGTTTCCACACAGCGATAATTTTAATCGGATCCGCTTGGAGATCTCCGGCTGGTAACCTTTCCTTTATGAGTCTACCCCCTTTGTACAGATCTCGTATGTTATTTGTTTTTTCGTTTTCCTCTATCCCCTGAATCTTCTGAGTAAGATATTCTCATTTTTGTTTCTGAACCCGCATGTGGCTTTGCGTTTCGCATTACTGTAGCGGTTGGTATTTACTTCGCTTTCATTACTTAGCCATCGATGCCTTGAATGTGTCCGTTCCTCATGAAGCTTAAGGCATTCTCCACCAAACCAAGACTTGTTTCTCTGTTGTTTCTTCTCACCTAAACGTTTCTTCGCTGCGCCCTTCACTATATCACAAATTGCCTCCCACAACTTACTTAAATCAATTTCGTTATTAACGTTATTACTACTAGATTCGGCTAAGATTTCGAACCTATTTGAGATTTCGAGTTGGTAATCTGCTCTTACGCTCGGATTATCTAATCGTTTAACTTCGAATTTCAGTTGTTTTGATTCTTTGCTTTCTCTGTTCGCGATGCATAACTTTTCCCTCACTTTTGTGATCACTAACTTCCGGTGTCACCGTGCGCTCCTCTATAAGACTTAACATCCATTATATTGGCATATCTTTGTCTATCTACTGATACGTGATCGATCTGGTTGAGAGTTTTTCCATCCGGAGATATCCAAGTGTATTTGTGTTCAAAGTACGTGCTCTGTACTAGTAGGTTTTTTGATATCGCGAAATTTATAAGTCTTTCTTTATTGTTCTTGGGGTTCTCGTCAAGACTGTATTTGCCTATAGTAGATCTATAGCTTTCCTCTATCCCTACCTTGGCGTTTAAATCAACTAACAACATTTTGGTATTATATTTAGGTAATCGTAATATAACAATCTTTCTAGCTCCTCCTAGACTTGGCTAAGATACTACGTAAAAGTAGCTGATATAAGATACGGATACTCCAAAAATAAAAGGTATTAAGATACCGATACACGATACTTTGTTTAGAAAAGTAACGAGTAAAAGATGCAGACACTCCTCAAATGTATCTGGATACTTCACGTGGCTTCTTTGATGAACGCAATTATAAAATAAACACGGATACAAAGATCTACATATAAAATTCTATTTGTGATAAAATAATAAAAACATAAGAAGCACTGGCACTGAAATGATTAATAATATACCGTAGTTTAATTAAATTTCAAAATTAGATGAAACACAAAGGTATTGCTTGTGAGATCTTGCAGTTTGGAAGATAGTGAATGTTTGCTGGTTCTATTTCAGTAACAAAATATTTTCAAACATTTCTGACAAGTGCCCTCTTCTCAAGTGGAAAACGCCATTTGCTGTACTGATACACTCGACGAAATAGCTACATTGTACTATAAGATGTTCTTTATCACATGACTATGTTCGGAATGTTCAACACTTTTCCCAGACATCCCGAAAATCTGGGTTAGCAGATGTTCTTGTGAAACACTTGAAACAAGATCGAAAAATCCATCTTCTTCCTCTTGGAAAATACGATGTCTTTTGTATCGATGTTGCCAGCAACGTATCACAACATTCACTTCTGATATCTAACTTTGGACGTGTTCTTTCTTTTGGATACTTCCTTCAACAGCTGAACTGACTTGGTCAAGAAGTGTCATACAAAGTAAAGCAAATATCGATAGTCGATAACGCTTAAAAGTATCGAATACTTCGATACAGATACTTTCCCTTCCAAGTATTGAGTATTTGCTGAGATACAATTTCTGTGTTGCGATCCCAGTATCGCGATACGTAGCTGCTCTACAGATCGATCCACGGTTGAGTTCGTTCTATTGCAAAGAAGGTTGTTCAGAAGATTGAGTACCGCCCACCACTTGCTTTCTCAACCAGGACGAAACATCTGAAAACTTTCACAGTGGTTACTGCATCATTGCGAGAAAGAATAATATTGCTTAACTTGCTTGAGAATCGGTCAGATCTATTTTCATTTCATCTCTACCTTGATCATAGAGAGATTCATGAGTTTTAATTGTAGTTATGTCTCGCGAGAGATTTTTGTTTTTCTATTTTCTACAGTACCGGTACTGGAAGACTGAAAACTTCTAGTAACATATTGTAGCTACATTACAAATCAAACCGTAAAGAGAATCTAAATCTTTTTGAATCGCAAGTCAAAAGCATGAGAAAAGTTTACTCTAATATTGTTTACTTTTCTTCTTATATACTGCAGTGTACAGAGCACATAAGTACATTTTATGTCTTTCACTGAAGCTGTTGATTTGTTAGCCAATTTTATTTAAATTTAGAAGTGAGTAATGTAAAAGCATAAACTAACTAGCATAAAGCTCAATTTCGTTTTTTGCTGGAACGGATAACAGTTTTATTTTAAAGGATAAAGGGAGTCTTCGTTTAAAGGAAGTGTAGTAAAAATGCATTATATGGGGAGGCCATTCCATTTTCTAATACGTTTCTAAATCCACAACACCAATCCCCCCCCCGCCATGATTCGAACCCATAACCTTCGAGACGCTGGTCTGACACTTCAAACCACAGGATTATCGTGATCGACTGTAGGAAGTGTTATAGTCGATTTAAGAAACTAAGCGATTTCATTTACTTCATAGTTTAATTTATTTGCTATTGTTATTTGTGCGTATAAAGTCTAAAGTCGTGATAAGTTAATTCATAAATCAATCGAAAACGTCAAAACGTAAATTAATCTATCGTAGGCTGCTGCTAACATTGCGTAGTCAACGGAAGTAAGGGTGCAGTTTCCTGATAATAACAGCATTTTCCCATTCCTAAAACCTTTATTTACATTGTGGGTAGAAATCTCAAAGGATATAAAGTTACAAAAATCAACGTAATATAAATTTGCAAGTGAGCAATATTACAGTTAGCAATTTACATTACTTCGGCGGTAAAGCTTATAGCTTAAAGCTTATATCCCCTCGTTATGTCCATTTATATGTTAATAAGTTTCATTTTAGGAACTAGTAGAGCTATAAAAGATGACTGAGTCGGTGTCAGATCTGTAGAATTATCAAAGAGGGGATTTTTTTTTCTCAAAACGTAAAATATTATATTTTATATCTGGTCATATCCTAAGCTTCTGGGTATATTTCATCAAACAATCCCCAGAACAATTTTTCCAGATGGAAAGATACCATACATCCTCCACTATAAATCAAACACTGGATGGAGCTGTCATTAAAAGGGAATAAACCAAGCTCAAAGTTTCATGGACTAGGTCTATCCCTCAGTATTTCAAGTTGTTTTAACTTGAAAGTGGAAAAGTTACAAGTAATAGAAGAGTGATAATGATTGAGGTGTCATGAAAATTTTATGGCAAGAGGAATTCAAAGTTACATCACCAAGTTTCAATTTACAAACTGTAAACTTGAATATGAATAAGGTTAGAAAGTTAGTTTAGCTATGGTTCAAATGATCCCGGCAGCAAGATAGATTCAATACTTCAGGGCTGTATACATCAGCTCTGTTAATCTGTTCTATCCGTCGATAGATTTCCACTCAGGGACTACTAGGGCTAGGAAAGTGGTTATGATAATGAAGACTCTGAAGGTCTCAGCAAAATTTATCAACAACACATAAATCATCCAGATTAAATGCTCGTTAATGAAGCCTGACGATAGCACATGTGAACAGCTCACTCTGGACTTTTTAAAGATCCCTAATTAATTAATTACACAAGTCTGTTGTAGTCCTGCGTTTAACACTCGAGCCTTCAGTGCAAGTAGTCTCATGCTTCATATCTGTTTAAATCTATCATCAACATATTACTTCAAGAGCAGCCTAAATTATAACATAGTAAACTCAGGTATCAAAAGCGAAAAAGTGTCAATGAGTAATAACTGTGTTTACAAGATAGTACCCTATTTAAATAAAATTTGTTCTACTTACAAAGCAAATGTGGCTCTGCAATAGTATAGTCAGCTCAGGAAACGTTAGTTCAATCTCAACTGCTAGCCTGACCTGTTTCTAAGTTTTCTATGGGTTCTTTTATTTCGTAATTCCAGCGGTCATCCATTCACTGAGCGAAAGTTAATTAAAGGTCATAAATAAAACAATAAAATCATTTCTCTCAATTTCCTTTCTAACAAGGGATGTATGGGAACCGTGACAGCTAGAAATTTATTAAAATTGGTACCCTGACTAAGTTTGGATCGCTAATCGTCGTGGTGATAGTCCCTCGGTGCGGAAATGCCTTATTTACCTGCTACGTATAAAACATATACCAGGCATATGTTCTCTCCCTAGCTACACACTCGATATGGAGTTGGTATGTTCCGACATATTTAAGGGTGTTGATGTGGTTCCAGAACGAAGTGATCAGGACAAAGCAGCATGGAGCAGTACAAACACTTCACAAACGCTCCTTGGTCACACTCTTCTTGGAAACAGTATGGTCAACGCGCACTGTCAACAGGGTATCAAGAGTATTTACAAACGCAATAACTATGTCGCCCGTCACATATCCAAGTTTCTGCCACACATATGCGATCATATCCTTTAGCGCAGGAAAACAAAACTGTTGATAAATCACAAAGTGTAGTTTCATGAGAAATACTCTATCATTCAGTTTCTCTTGAGTACCAGCACAGATGAATTTATGCCGAAAATAATCCTCAAGCCTGCGAATCACCAGTTTATACTGTCTAATTAGTAGACATCTGGCTGGATAAATCTTGTGCTTTTGGGTGGTATGACTTTAATACGAATGTTCTTGCCATGTAACAGGTCTAGCACATCATCTGCGCTGAAAATAGTTTCATCGGCTTGTCCAGTCCAGGAGTCGAGCAAAAGCAGTGAATCATCTTTTATATCAGAAATAAACACTTCTTTTAACCACCGTTTTACATGTTGTTGAGTCAGTTTGTCTGATCGGCTCGCATCAACGACAACAATGAAGGGAGTGTGTCATTACATGCCATTAGGCTCTTGGAAACATATGTACAACAAACATGCCATTAGGCTCTTGGAAACATATGTACAACAAACATGCCATTAGGCTCTTGGAAACATATGTACAACCTAGTCCTTAGGTTCACTGGGGAGAAGTGAATTTGGATGGTGTATGAATGTGTAACTGAAGCCATGGTCTGAATAAATGCTGTAGTATGTTTTTCACCCAGTTCGGACAGAATTCTACTTAAGGTCATTTCATATTCAAACCGAGATTGATGAGTGTTAAATATGCAGTCGGGATTGTACAGTTTCGCATGTATGATGGCATTAACATCATTGACAAACATGTGGGCCTTATCAAGAAATACAACTTCATTTTCCATGTCTGTCCTTGCCACAAATTGTGTTATGCTTCTTGAACGGATCCTATGGTTTCGCTTAAATTTGTGGATAAACGCATGAAAACCACGGAATGAGTGGTTGAATTTCTTCGCAGTTGTTACCACCCACGCGCGAATTGTAATCATGAACAGTAAGACCTTCCCTCCGACAGGTTTTGAATGTTTCCAGTTGTCTTTGTTGATTTGTGCCATGACGTAGGGGCGAGGGGGCGTTTAACTGAACTTTAACACACTCGCCTTATACACAAAAGTGCGAGAGCATTTGAACTTGTTAGTGGTTGCATTAATATAGTTTTACACGTTCCTTTCGCTTGCAACAAACTTATATAAGCCTGAATTTTTTGTATTTTTGTGACAACGGCGTCCGTTATTCCTGTAGGCTTTTCCCTCACTAGAGAGGACATTTCGTGTTCACTGCTCGAAGGGCCCGCGTCACTCCTTGATGGAGCAGCCACATCGTCCATTTGATCACTCATTGCGTCGCCCGAATCATCCAGCTCGCTGTCGGCGTCCGTATGTAAATCTAACGTGTCACACATTGTTACGGTAACATCAGCATCATATATACTTCCTGAAAGGGCAAGTAATGTATCTGCGAATAACTTGTCCTCCAATCCATGCTCATTTATGTCAATATATTTTTCCGCAACTGCCAAACCTAAGATGCGGACATTTCTGGAATTAATGGGTCGCATTTTACACATATTACTGCTGTTATGCATTTGACAACGACACATATTTCACGTACATTGTCCTTCAGGTTCACTATGTACTGTCAGACTAGCACCCTATCTCACGCAGGTCAACACACACGTCTATCTGATTTCCCAGTGAGTTCGCATGTTTATCTCCGACTATATAAAGCTCTAGCAGACTGTATTCACTGCTCTGGCAGGCATCGCCTTCATGTTCTTTCGCGCACGACTAGCATAATTTATATACTTTGTAACCTTCCACGTACAGTCTCCCACTTATATTCGACCATTGTACGTTAGCCACTTGTTCGTTTTTGTGATACTCTTTGGAGGAGAGGATCAATAATATTGTCATATATTTATTCTGGCGCTAACGTTGAACATGTTCGCACTACATGCAGGAACAACTTCCTGATTTGATTCATACTACTAATACTTATGATACTACTACTACTACTAATAATAATAATCCTTGCGCATTGAGGATACCAACCAACACGGTATGCGATGTTAATCAATGGAACTGTCTGCACTCACACATACACATAAGTAGTATACCCGTCACTTGACATCACTTTGTGGAAAATTGCACAATTTTTCCTTACCTGGCTGATAGCAAGGAGTCTATTTTCCAGGGCTGTACAATACATGGTGTCGCCGTTTTGTTTACAATGTATAAAAGTCTACGACCCTTTTTTTCGCATCCCCTATTTATAAAATTCTACGGCACCTTTTTTCAACCCCTATCAGAGATTTCATAAAATTGTACGAACCTCTTTTTCAATCCTACAAAATACTACCTAGCCCTCATACCAACGCACGATAGCAGAGGGTACGAAGCTCTTTTTCAACCCCTACTTAACATAGCAGAGATTACGCCAGTGCATGAAAGGCTACGAACCTATTTTCCAACCCTAGCAGAGATTTCATAAAAGGGTACGAAGCTCTTTTGCATCCCCTACACAGCACCATAGCAGAGATTAGACCAGTGCACGATTGCGTGAAAGGGTACGAAGCTCACATTGCAACCTGTATTTAACATAGCAAAGATTTCGTGAAAGGCTACGGCACCTTTTTTCAGTCACTATTTAACATAGCAGAGATCTGAAGTCAGTTTCCAGCACAGCACAGTCGTCCCCTCCCACACCCAGAGATAGCAACATGGATGTCCTCCAACAAGTCTATTTTCCCAGGTCTATACAAGCCGCCGTGTTGCATTTGTTGTGGTTAGATTTTATAAAAGGCTACGAACCACTTTCAGCCTTATTTAGCATAGCAGAGATTTCAAAAAAGGGTACGAAGCTCTTTTTCAACCACTACTTAACATAGCAGAGATTCCAGCACAGCACGGTCGTCCCCGCCCACACCCATAAATTACAACATGGACGCCCTTCAACACTACGAAAGGGTACGAAGCTCCTTTTAAACACTACTTAACATAGCACAAATTACCTAGCCTTTATACCATTACATGATAGCAGAGATTCCTTTTGCAACCCTTAATGTGCTGTTGAAGAGTATACTCTATTTAACCCACACATTTTATAATAGGCAGAGATTCGCCACAGGCAACGCTCGTCCCCGCAACCACCTATTTAACCACACATAATGCACGATAGCATAAAAGGCTATGAACCCTTTCCAGCCATATTTAACATAACAGAGATTACAACATGGACGCCCTCCAACACTATGAAAGGCTACGGTCCCAGTCACTATTTAACATAGCAGAGATTACACCAGTGCACGATAGCAGCGGCTACGAAGCTCTTTTTCAACCACTACTTAACATATCAGAAATTCCAACACAGCACAGCTCTAGGCTATTTACGAAGCTCTTTTTGCAACCCATATTTAACATAGTAGAGATTTCCACCCACACCTAGAGATTACAACAGTTTACCACATAGTACACCAGTGCGCGATAGCAGAAATTACACAAATACACATAAATAAATGGTAGTTAACCTAATCCAAATAACATGGAATAGGAGATTACGAAGCTCTTTTACATAGCAGCGATTACATGTCCTATAGGCAAATTACGAGTATTTCTGAAGTCAGTTTCTATACCACACCCTACAACCAATGGTCAAAGTAGTCGGTAACTACAACCAAGGGCCATTACCTGGTCCTAGGCAAAGGTCAAATATTTTAACCGTGTATATTTCGTAAACGGCAAAACATATTGAGATTCTGTTTACACATTTGGTATGAGGGCATCGAAAATTATATGCGGACCCCGAGATCAAAAATCAAATATTTAACCGCGCATAGACCGTAAACGACGAGACATTGAGATTCTGTTTTCACAGTGATTTGTATTTTGGTGCGCTGATGTCAAATTTGATGCCAGTTTGCTAACTTCGCTCCCTATGGTCGTAGAATTATAAAACTTATAATACAATTTATTTTAGTCACGGGAATGTTAAATATGAAAAGACTACATATGGATGCCTAGTGACTATTTACTAGTGTTTAAGTGCATAAGTGTTAGTGAAGTAATAATTTTGAGTGTATTAGGAAAGGAAAAAATACTTAAAGTGTAATATTATCTAAGTGTATGTGAAGAAGTGATTATCTATATATTTAAAAGACTATAATTATTATATATAAAGAACTGAAATAACAACAAGTGAAAATTCTTCAAAAACTAAAGTTTTCAAAATTTTCTTTCCTGGAGGAGTATATGTAACGTACCTCACGTTTGCTTAATGTTCGTTAGTTACAATTGTCATTTTATTAAGAAAACTGTTCCTGAGTTGTATTATATAAATTCGTTCAAAAAGTATAACTTCTTTTGAGAATCCTGTGCGCACTGTTGAACTGTAAAATTCTTTTAGATATTTCGTGCGCACCGTTTCACTATAAAATTGTAGTTAGCAGAACTCAATGTAATAGTGGTATATGTATATGTGGACATAACTGAATTGTGCAAAAGGGTAGCTTTGTGTGTATAACGTCACAAGCCGAGGACTTCCGAGCGCTGACCAAGGGTATATAATTCGATGCAGCTGGCACGGAGCTCAGATTTCCTCGGCCTACGGGACGAAACACATCAACCCCTCTTACTTGGTGTTCTTTTCTTGGACATTGTTCACTAATAAACCTATTATTCTTCTCAATCTCTCTCTGATCTTTTATCGGTCATTACCTTTTATACTGCTTTATCATAATTGTTCTTTATACTTTATTCCTAGTACCTATCTACCTACAACCTATTCTCTAGCTACTGCTGTGTCTAAGAAATAAGACAGGTAGTGGTCCTCAACCTACAACTGCTTCCACTGTGACTAAGAAATGAGACGGGTAGCGGTTCTCAATCTTTCCTAGGTGTTCGCCTCGTTTAAGAAATAAGACGCACACTATCACTCCTGGCTCAACTGTGATTAAGAAATGAGGCCGGTAGTGGTCCTCTACCTATTCCCTGGCTTCTACTCTAAGAAATGGGACGAGTAGTGGTCCTCATTACCGCTACTTTATTTTATATTTTATATTATATTTTATTAATTGTATTGTTTACTTTTCAGCATCGTAATTCGGTTCAACCAACGCCCATAGCCGAGGTTTGAGTTAGTAGAAGGTATAACATAGGGTACTCTCTTGGGTCCATTGCTCAAATAGAATAAGATAGGCCACCTCTCGTGGTAGGTTTCATTTCTTTGTTCTAATAATAAAAGAACGTCTCGAAACTTGTTTTAAGAGAAGTTGTTCTCATTTTAAAGTTTTCACTCTATTAACCTTAAATTAGTTTCGCTGTCACGAACAAATCCAAGCAACCATAAAATTGTAGTAAAAATTGTTTAATTTGTCTCGCTTGTTAAATAGATCTTCTCGCAAATTCCCTGTTAAAATGAAGTTGTATACTTTAAACTTCAATCAAAAGGAAGAAAAATTTACAACATGTTTACAAGTTTACGTAAAAGTATCTTATTTTCCTTTTTGTAAATGACAATATTAAATAATAGGCAAGGTCAAGCTATAATTAATAGCTGTATACCGAAGTTTAACTCTTTTCTAAATGTTTCTATCTGTTTCCAGAACATCGTAAACGTTCTTTTATTTACCACTCTGATATTGGTTAGTAAAATATGAAACATTCTGCATGAAAGGTGGAGCCAAATCGATTTTAGCACATTGGGGATATACTGAAAATATTTAATTTTCAATCATGTCTAACAGTTGAAGGAGAAAACAACTGCGTTCTAGTTTAAGCAATGAAAAAAGAAAGTGTTCCAAGGGTTTAAGAGCAAACATAAAAGGGCATTGCAAAGTTCCTAGAGGCCATACAAAATTACTGATATCAATAAGCATTAAAAATTTCTGATTAAAATAAAATTTAATAAAGAATTTTAAAATATATAACGTAACTTCACAGGAACACTTCCCTCGGCAAGCATTCTTCCAGGAAAGTAAAAAAATGTAATCTCTACAGTGACCATTCAGACTCCAAAACACCGGAAAATCAGACATCTTAAATATATTCTGTTCTAATCATTCAATCCTCATCAAATTTGTACGTCACGTTCAATAATCCTCAAAGATGATTCTTCAAAAGCTTCAGTCTCCGTAATACAGCGAAAGGGTCAAACTTTAAAATGACAGATCAATAAATGTTATATCAATTAATTCAATTATTAATAATAAAATCATCATCAAAGTTTCAGCTTTGATCCACGGGTGGCTGTGGGCGGCGGTAAATATCCAATTTCATTATTTTATTCATTTAAGTAATTAGATCATCAATACAATCGCTAAGAAAGATTATAATCTACCAAACCTAGGCTAGTTGGGAAGGCTACGACCTCCAATGTCCATGGGTTAGGCATGTAAGGGGGTAAAACCATACCTCATCCTACCCGTTCCACAACAGCCAATCACAGGACGTTCCTGGCTGTGGCGTCATACTATTTTAAGCAATGGGAGACCAGGAATATTCCTAGAAAGTCTTTACAATACTACTGCCTATCTTTACCCATACACGTGCGCTTTAACGACCTCAACATTACATCGTTTGTTCTCGTTTAATACAACCATTAGATGAAAAAAATATGATTTCATAGAAAATAGACTGGCAAAATTAGCAGGTCTGTAGCTTTGAACCGTAGGCCCTCTCACTGTTTTCGCATTGTGTCGAATAATATTTATGCCAAAGTTACCTCGGCTAATTTTAACTGAATGGAACAATTTGAATAAGTAATATTTTTAGGAAATGGACTGGCAAAACTGAATCTCTGCACGAATCAAGACGTTTCCTGGCGCTGTGAACTAATCTAGATAAGACATTTCGAACGACACTTCAGGCTAGACTTTATGGCTTATGATATATATATTTTTTGCATGGACTGGCAACACTGACAATGGAGTTCCTGGGGATTGTGTCAAATAATATTTATGCCAAGTTCGACAGAATTTCACTAAAATAATGGAAGCAATTTGAAAACAATGATAATTTTATAGAAATAGGGTGGCAACACTGATAAATAGGTTCCTTGGAAACACAGGCGACCTCAGTGTTTTGTATGATGTCGAATAATGTTTATGGCAAGTTTGCCGCAGTTAGATCTAACTAAATGCAAGCAATTTGAAAAATTAATTTTTTAATAATGGGTTAGCAATTCGAAACTACTCCAACAAACAGAACGGTTCCAGGGCCTCTATAGTATAGCCAAACACTTTCGAACGACACCCAACGCATCTCTCTATATCTTGTAGCTCGTGACATTTAATTTCTGGACGCGAACGGACGGACACCATGAGCACGAATAGAAGATCCCTTTTGCTTTCAATGGGACCTAAAAAATAAATCACAGCAGCAAAGCATTAACGAACCATACCAAAGGAAAAGCAAAAGGATCAGTCAAAAGAATATATATCTTTTCATTAAAACATCGCAAAAGCATCACACTCTGAATTTTTAATAGAAGAATGCATGGAAGTTCCAGTAGGTTGAAGAAAATCTTTTATATTAGTCTTTGATTTGAAAAATTATCCGATGTTTCGAATTGTGAACTCGCTTTGTCAGTATTCTTAATTAATACAGTATACATAACTCCTTTGGAGTTGAAATTGATTAAAGACACAAGAAAAAATGTGAAATTTGCGCACAAATATTGTCTTACAGATTTGAAAAAAATGAAATAAATATTGTTAAAGTCTTAAAGGTTCTACCACGGTGTAAGATAAGTAGGTGAGGAAACAACAGCATTCAGCAATAGAAATATTATGTTCCCTTATTGCACGTAGTTCCAACTGCGATCGCTAGATGGTAGGCCCGGGTATTCTATAGACGGTCTACCATAAACATGGTAGCATGGAAAGAAGATAGAGTTGCGAGTTCTGGGTCTATATTAATTTAGTCTTTATACTTACGTCATTTAGATCACCATATCGAGTCTTTCGTACTTTGAATGTTCGAACGGGAAAACAAATTATTTTTAAATCAGCTAAATAAATTGATAAATTTTCTTGAAAATATTTATTCTGCAATGTTCTGTACCTCGCTGTACGCACACCTATACAGTAAATAAGTTTCCAACGGATGCAAATCAGAAAATATTATGGTCACAAAACAGCGGCCGCCTGTCAACCAGTTGTTGAAACCTCCCACTGAAAGGATTCACCGGTTTTGGAGAGAAAGAACTAGGTCACTGTACGTCGCACGCCATTCTCATTTTGCAGTGTTTTCCCGAAAAGATGGTTTTGTAGGCTGCGAAAAACAGTAGTCTGTTGGTGCAAGATCTGGTGAAAACGCCGAGTCGGGACGTTTCTCCCAGCCACGTTCCTCGATCTAAGCACAGATTCTTCTTGCCGTAAGTACGTCAGTAGGTGCGCGTTATCACCGTATTTGATCACACACTTGCAGGACGTTTCTCCAACAATGCAGTCCGTAGACGTTCAAGCTGTAGACATTGATCGTCTGGTTACCTGGCAAGAGCTCAAAATGAATTATCCCACGGATATCCCAGCAAACACTCAACATCACTTTACAGGGGTGAAGATCCTGTTTTGTCACAACTCCTGCGGCCTCATTTTAGGTATCCCCTGTCGTTTGCGTGTAATGTTATGGTAGAAAAACCACTTTGCATTCCCTGTCACCATTCTGTCCAGAAATGGCTCACGTCTGTGATGGGTGAGTAGGGATCTGCAGATATCAACTCGCTGCTGCTTCTGTTGAGGCGTTAATGCAAGGAGTACCCACTTTCCGAGTTTCTGCAGATGACGATGGATGGTCGAATGGGTGACATGGAGTTCCCTGGCCAGTTCTTCAACAGTTTGCACTGGATTTTCCTCCACCGCTGCTCGCAAGGCATTCTTGTCCAGCTGCATCAGACTCCATTTCTGTGGCTTATCGGTGAGACTGGTGTCCCCAGACCGAAACCTCTGAAACCACCTCTGGCACTTTCACACATCCACAGCACCCTGACAATATACGGTCTTGTTTCGTGTCGTTGCGCTGGCTGGATGTCCCTGGTGAAATTCATACAGCATAATAAGCCGTATGTGGTCCTCCGATACTGCCGTTATCAAATACAAGCAAGTTCCAATACGTGGAGTAAACGATTCTCCTTCTACACACAGTTGCACAATCAAGTGCATTATATGACTCAGCTATGGCAAGCGCCTTCTAGTTCACTATTCGCTCGTCAGATGGAATGACATCGGTCATCGCATTTATGACATTACTTATGTAATAACCCGTTTGTAAAAAATGTCAGTAACGTTCTAAAAAGAAGGCCCAATATGGGCCCAGCAAACTTTTGCTCTTATGGTTCCACTGGACGTCCTATGGACATAAAATGAAACGTCCATTGGACGTACGTGCACATGTTACAGCCCATCCGTTAAAATCCGTACTTGTCCATAATCGTACCTTATATGAACATCCACTGGACATAACCATCGAGTCTACTTTGGAAGTCCAATGGACGTCCCTTGTCTTCTCTATTGGACGTACTTCTCCTGTAGACACAAAATGAATGGTAGGACTGCATCCAATGATATCCATAGGATGTACTTGTGCTATGTGGGGGTAGATATCAAATTCTAATCCAAAAATGAAAAAAATAATTATGAAATGACATAATGAAATTAAGATAAGGGCCATGAAGGGATTACAAGAGAGCATGGCTGGGAGGGAGATATTTGTGACTAATCAAAATAAAATATTCGGCTGTACTTCTGATACTCTCCCTGTTCATTAAAAGAGTGAGGGTTAAGCTAGGTATTCTTCGGTTAGGTAAATCAGTGCTCGAAGTGCGTTAGAAAATGTAAGGGAACGCTTGGAGAAGTAAGCTAGAAAAGTAAGCGTAAGCCCCTCCCGCCCTCACCCACACATACACTTTGAGTACTGAGGTAAACTTAAATGAATTTCTTTAGGTAATCTTTAACAGATACAATGGTTTGATTAATTCAAAACCTGATCCGAAATTATTATTCCATCAAAGGAGTTTCCTCATCTTGGGAACTATCTAAAGTGGATGCATATATTCTATTTGATCATACAACGCGCCATGGTTGAACTTTAGACAGTATCTCTACCAGATCGTTTAACTGGTGATAGCATGCACCTTTAAGATTAGAATATCTTAAAGTAGTTTCAAGATTATATGCATCAGTAGTGAGGTAAGTGGTGGGGGGGGCTGCGGTTCCTTCGCCCGAGGACCCACCTCCCGAGGGGCCGCGCCGACACAAATGCCGACACAATAATCGCTTGATGCCGAGCCGCCTTAGCTTAGTGGTAGAGCGTTGGCGTAGAATTCGGGAGGTCCTGGGTTCGATCCCAGCGGCCGACCATCCTGACTGAAGTTTTTCCAGGCTTTTTCCTCAATTATACCAGGCAAATGCCAGGATGGCACCTTCAAAATAGGCCCTGGCCGACACCTTGCCAAATCCTTTCCTCTCCCTGAGCCTCAGAAGCCTAAAGGCCATAAATAAAATTCAAATTCAAATAATCGCTTGATAAAATTAATCATTGGAGCACGTCGATGGTGGTCGGTGTAGTAATAGCCTTGCCGTCTCAGGACTTACTTCTGTGTTTGACTAATGACTCATAATCATGACTCTCCACAATCTGAATAACCACTCTCCTGTATAGGTTACGGCGAATGGCAGGAAGATATGTCATGGCACGTAAGCCCCCGTGCAGCCACCAGTTTTTTCGTGGAGTTCGGAATAATAACAAATAAGATATTCCGGCCAAAAGTAGCAGTGTGAGCTTATGATTGTGTTCGCGAACGGGCGTCAATCAAGTTCACTTGCCCCGGGTTGTCCCAGATTGCCTTCCGCCGCTACTGATATACAAAAAAGTGATCATCCCAATTAGGTTGCACTTTTGACATTAAAACTTTCCCGATCCATTCAGAATCAACAATATATGTGAATTACTGTTATATTAGAATAATTCTAAGGCACAGTGTAAGATAAGTAGGTGGGTAAAGGAATAGCAAAATTATGTTCCCTAGAATACGAGGTGAAATATTCCGCATGTCCTTTATCAACGCTTACGTCAGATTATATTAACAGTTTGTAACACCACGTTCGGTGCTTCACATATTGTTTACCATCACCAGAGGATACCATATATTCAGTAAACTAACGCAATGACAATTGAAAGAATTTAACAACATACCAAATTGGCACCTAACGACCCAATGGGATATTTTCTAATCTATTCACAGGATTGCTACAAATTACCTGAAACTAAATTTTATTTTAATGCATCGTTTCTGATTTATGGGAAAATATTCATCATATTTACCATTGACAGTTGTAGAATTTGGGCTCCAAATCGAGAACCTTGTATGAGTTGTATCATCTTGTATCTCGAAAAGGAAGAGGAATCGGTCCCATGCTTACATAAACTTTTTCATTGTTTTGGTGTAATTAATTCGTTTGTAAAGTTTGTCCCACTTTAGATATGCCCCGTATAATAGTGATCATACCAATTAGGCTGCACTTTAGAAACATTCCCGATGCATTCAGAACTGATAACATGTGTATTACTGATTCATTAGAATACTTGTATGGATAGCCAAAAAGCATATTAATCACTTTTATATATAGCTTCTGTAAGGCTTTCATTTTCTGAATCGGATCTCTCAGTTTAAAATGTCGGCTCATTGATGTAATAAGTTATAGTAATGGGTGACTTACTAGCAGAGATAAGGTCAGTATTAGTTTACTGTTTAATACCGAAGAAAGCCCCTTTATTGTTTTCTTTATTGTCCACTATACAATTATTTGTTGTATTAGCCCACTTTTCTTTATTGTTTTCTTAATAGTTGGTTATGTTAGTGTAAGGTTAGATTAGGTTAAATCATGTTATACAGGGGAGAACCCAAAGTCTATTCATTGCGTAATTTCAACAATCTTTATTTATTTTTTTACTATGACACAGCTTCGAAGTATATAAATCATTCAAATTCAGCACAAAATTATTATGTAAAATATTTGTCTTCATAGAAACAGAATTCACCTTATGGTAATATAATTAAAATTCTCGACTTAAATTTAATCATTAACCTGAGAAGTTCTTTTATCTTCAACAAAGAAAGTATGCATAATGTAAAATAGACGTAGAGCAATCTGTAGAGTGCTCACCTTGTAATCGGGAAGACCCGGGTTTGATTCCCAGTACCGGCTATCCTGACTAAGCATTCCCTCGGCCATTTCTGGCAAATACTGAAATGGTACCTTGAATAAAGCCAGGTTAAATTATTTCCAAAATGTTTTTCCATATTATTGTTATCAAATATATCCAGTGTAAAATAAGTGAAATTGACCTGTATCTGGATGTTAAATAAATAGGTAATATTTTGGTTAAGGTGGTGGTAAAATAAAATTGTAGCTTTCCGCCAAATAACGCAGTATGGCACAATGCAGCAGATAACTTGACTTCACTACCGTCCGCTTTCTTGCTTGCACATACAGCGTTGTTCCGCTCAGAGACGTTTGCCAGCATACTAGCATGGGCGGATTTAGGGGAGAGACCTTGTGGGGGGGGGGGGACAATCACTTTAAAAGCTATCGATTAGAATGAAACATTTAAAGTTATTCTGAAATTACTGGGGGCAATGCCCTCCATAAATCCGACCATGCATACTAGTGTCATCCATCTCTTGACGAATTGCGAAACGGGCCTTTCAGTATATGTCAGTCATTTTCCGTACAGAATGATACAACTGGTAACTCAGCACATTCCGCAATGTGCTATACAGCGCTATTCGGTTGTATTCTTCAATTCTCGACTTACTTGTCAGCGGAAGGATACACTACACAAATTATTCTCGGGTACACTTTATTTTGTGGTGCACAAAATATAACAAAGTTCCAAGGCATGCAAGTGTGAAATTAGAGTGAAAGAGCGAAACGCATTTTGGATTATTTGCCTGCTTCCAGGTTGGGGCGAGCACATGGAGTCAGCGTTAAACGTTATGTGCATCGCTTATAATGAAGAAAAGTTTCTCATCAAACTTTAGCTAAACCACCTTCGTTTTTTCGACATTATATTTGTGATTTTTGTAGCAAACGTGTCATTCATAAATCATAATATAATTCCTCCGCATGTTACCATGCTTGTTGTGTTGATCAACTCGAGTGCATATTTAACGAAATAATAATGATATATTGCTCTTCGTAACACTTTTTGGATTACCGACTGTTGTTAGGTATTTATAGAATCAAGAATGACCCGTTATGCAGACTATGCCCCGGACGAGAAATCACAATGCTTAGTACATTATTTCGGACCAGAGAAGTACTAAAGACGTTAATCCCAGTTAGAGATGACTGTAACGAATAGAAGTCAGGCTAACCAAACCTAACAAAACCTTCAATCTTTTGAAAGATCCAGGGGAGTTTTTAAAGAGTGGCCATCTTTTCAGTTTTTGCAATTTGGAATTATGTATTACCTTAGCTTATGTCGAGCGTGATTTCTCCGAACGAAATAATTCACAGGTCCATGAATCGGAATCATGGTAATGCTACATCACAGTGACATTTTTATTTACATATAACCATTAATATTTTGCTACAAAAGACACGGACAGTATGTCGAGTGGGCGATAGTGTAACCAAGACGGGTTAGAAAAACTCAGGTTATTATTTTAAAAATACACAGTTCACATCACGTTTAACCTGTGACTGCTCTATTTCTGCTTACAAATGGAACGTCCGACGTATACTAAAGAAAAGTCTGGAGTTATGTAACATTTTCCATTTATTCCATATTATAATTTCCCAAGTGCAAGATTATATTTTGTATATAGACATGTCATTGAGTGTACATTAAAACAGCCATAATTTTTAACTAAATTAAATTAAATATTACTCGTTCTTTTCTACTAGAAAAGTAAAAAAAAAAAAAACTAAAAATTCAAGGCAATAAACGGTGTTATGTTCATGAATGTTAAAACTCTAACAGGAAGTTTTGTACGAGGACTGGGAATGCATTAAAAATTCTTGTCAATAAGAAAAACATGCCAAAACATCTTTCAGGATCTAAAATGATAAATGTTCTTCTAACGTGTATAGAAAGATACATAAATAAACTATTCACTACTATAAAAAACGAAATTTTATTGTAAACAAGGTATACTCCCAAATTCGTGATGTATACATCACTTTACATCATAGAAGCACAATTGAGTCAAGAACCCCTTTTGTAAGTAGTTTGTTTACTTATACTGTAGAAATGGCGACTGATAAAATACCCAGTTTTTAAATATTATAGGTTACTCTATTAGGACCGCAGTTCGCAGCGATCCTAGTGGCAAACCAGCGAAACATAGTGTATTAAGAGAACACATTTAGCTGCTTCGCTTCCTCACCTACTTATCTTACACCGTGAGGTTCTACAGAAATTAAGCGTTTATATTCTTACTTGCTTTAATTTAAATGGAAAATGCTAAATATATTTCAGTCAGAAAATATTCCTTGAAACAATTCACTTCGACACTAAACAGAAGAAAACCGTTTCATATTTCTTTACCAAAAAAATGAACTACTATCTGCGTTACGGATGAAAATTTATCTCTTAGAAGTCGAAATTTAACAAGTGAGCATTTGAAGGACAAAACATTAACTATGGATATAAAATAAGTTTTCTTTAGAAATATTTTGAGAGTTATAGTTGCTAGTGGAAATGTTTATTGAGACAATTCCATTTCCAAGAAAAGAACGCTTGCCACCTCTTCACTTTACATTGCAATTCTCAAATATTTCCAAATGTTTGGGAGTAAACCAGTTAAAATTTTTCTGTTTAAGAGAGGAGTGAAATATTTGTAAGCATTCTGTAAATTTATGTACAATATTTTTGTAGGGGTAGTAAAGGTAATCTTGTCTTTTAGCGTCGTCACGGTATATCACGGTAGGAGTGGTAGCAGTGATCACTGCTATATACAAATATCGGTTAAAAATAGCAGTTTAAAATAACAGTTTACAGAAATATTTTTCGTAAATGTAATAACAGTTTCTTATGCTATATGTAAATAGCAGTTAAAAATAACAGTTTATGCAAACGTGTTAATAAGCAGTTTACAAACACTAATCTAAATGGGTGTTATTTATTCTCAATCAGGGGTGCCCACGAGGGGTTTTAGGAGCGCAAAATGCGACCATGCGAAATTTTTAGGGTATCTTGAAATACAGATTTTCGTTGATGTAAACTTTTTATTATATGTTTAGATTAAAATGTGAAAGAAATGAATAATCCATGGCTAGGGCTTCGCCAGGAATTTTCCTAACGGGGGGGGGGGCAATATCAAGGTCGTATATTTATGTGTGAGTGAGGAGTGAGTGTACCCGTGCGCTTGTGTGTGTGAGAGAGACAGAAAATTTGGGGATGTCTGCCGCAGTCACAGATATGGGAGTAATTTACAGATGAATCATGAAAAAGAGCAAATTATATATATTTATTGCATATTATTTATTTTTTATTGCATTTATTTGACTACACAAGTATTTTCCCCAACGTCATCGTCTGGAAACTTTGACTTTTCTCCTTTCGCTAGCCAGGCTTTCCGCCAGGATTTTCAGTTTAGGGGGGGGGGATGTAAAGTCAAAATTGGAAGGGTGTGAGTGGAGTTTTGCACTGTTTCGATCGATTTTTCTCTGCAAAAATTTATCTGCAAAAGTTGGGCGTGTTGTCGATATTTTGGGGATGTGACCCCCCTTTGGTGGAATCACTGCTGGTAGCGGTACCATTTGTATTGGCAAAGCAAGATAGTACACAGTATAAATGGCTGTGTTAATTAAATAGTTTTAGGTGTATCAGGGTGCCCATCACCTGCTTGTGTTGAATCAATACAAAAAACGTTGATTTCACTGATTCAGCACAACGAAAAGGACTGCCTGGATTTAGCGGCGATCCTATCGAAATCTAAAAATGATTTTCTAGTAGAGGGCTGGTCACTCACCTTGCTGGTAGTGTTGCAAACAAATGCTTATATGCGTGTAATTGATGAGATTTTGTTTTTATAATTTAAAATACTTACTATTTTTATTAATTATAACCATGATAATAAATATAAAAAACTAACATTTTTGCTGTAACAGTAAAAGATAGAAGTAATCACACAATCATATGCAGTAAGCAAGTAATCTAAACAGTAGTAAGGCATATTATTTCAAGATAACAAGGTGCAAAATTATACTTACAGCCAAAATAGACGATAAAGTATTTATTAAAAACGGCTAAAAAAACTGTTTAAAAACGATTTTTGAGGTAATAGTTATTTACGTCGTAAGAATAATGAAATCACGACGACTAAGGTGGGCAAGCCATGTAGCTTGCATGGGAGAGAAACGAATATTATCGTTATTGGTAAACCGAAGGGAAAGAGACCGTTGTGAAGACCGAGACGACGTTGTGAGGTTAATATTAGAAGTGATTTTCGTGAAGTAGGTATTCGTGATGAAAACTGCCTTGATCTTGCTCAGAACGTTTGTTTCTGCAGCGATTAACTTGCGAGTTCCGTAAGTCTTAGAGTAAATGTTTTTTAAGTTTCCATGAGGGGCTCTCCGGAACCACCCCAAATAGCGCACATTGTGTAGAAACAACATAGATACCTATATATTTAGAGCCAAAACAGTATATACAGCATTTATTAAAAAGGTTAAAATTATAACTGTTTAAGAACGATTTTTGAGAAAATAGTATTCTTCGTTTTCTTGGTGGTGGCTCCCTGGAACCACTCGAAATAACGTACGTAGAGTAGAAACAACATAGTTACTTATATATTTACAGCCAAAACAGTCTACAAATCATTTATTGAAAAAGACTAAAACAGTAACTTTTAAAAATGATATTGAGAATATAGTAGTATTCTTCGTTTTCTTGAGGACTCGCCGGAACCGCTCAAAACAGTGTACATTTAGTATAGGCAACATAATAACTTATATATTTAAGAACAAAACAGTCGATAAAGTATTCATTGAAAAAGTCGAAGTAAATAACTTTTTAAATGGGACAAAAATGGACCATCATTGAATGGTTTGAATCAACAGTTCGTATGCGAGTTTAAAAATTAAAGGTGACAGAGAGGGACTATTTTTGAATGGTTTGAATCAACTGTTCGTATACGCGGATGATGTAGATTTAATAGGGGACGATATAGATGCACTACAAAGCAACACCGATGAATTAGTAGAAGCGTGCGATGTGATAGGTCTACAGGTAAACATAGATAAAACAAAATACATGATAACAAGCCGAAACACAGGGAATGAAGGAAGTTAAAACATAAGAATTAGGGATGAGGTCATAGAGAAAGTAAACAAATTTAAATACTTGGGAGCATACGTTGATATGGGTAGGCCAAACCCCTGGAGGCAACAGCTAAACTGAAGCCATGTTTTGCAGTTAGCGAAGCTGAAGTTTGTAATATGTATGAATGAATATACAAACTAACCTACTAACTTTGTACCGCAAACTAACCATGCAAAGACTACTCTAATTACCAAGAAACTAACGTAAAGTGATTATTTATAAACTAATCTAATGTACGCAAATCGTAGTTGTGCATTTATATAATCGCTATTAACAAGTTCTACCGTGTCTGAGTAAGCACTGAGACTATGTTGTTTATTGAAGTGTTACGATGCTGCAAGATGAACATCGCTATCTTAGTCGGAGCACGTTAGATGGCGGGATTTTTTGTATTGTGGTTCGAAGTAGATTAAAGCAATTAACCTTTTACCTTTTCAATGGAAATATGTCTGCAAAGAAGTTATGGTACTATTTCTTAAACACGTCAAAATGTTAGAATGCGAATATAAATATTCTCATTGATAATGTAAAGCGATAATATGAGATGGCTAAGGCATATGTAATACCTGAGGATGTAAAATGTATTTAAATGTAACAACGTAACAAGCAAAAATGAGGTCACGGAAGAAATAAAAAGTCGCTTA
>JAGDQP010008567.1:0-11499 GCA_022664845.1 Lepisma saccharinum
AAAATAATTGTTTTCACTTAGAATATATGGTAAAACCAGTGCAGAGACATATTCTGGGGGACGGTGAATAGACCTCTGATTTTCTGTATCACGATTTCTATATAAAGTTACTATATTTTGGACGTAGCAAACGAACCTTTTGGTTTCATAATTCAGCATAAATGCAGTGAATTATCTTCACACTTGTAACATCCCTCCAGTTTCAGCCATGGATTACTTCATAATTCAGCATAAATGCAGTGAATCATCTTCATTCCACCAACACCCTTCCAGTTTCAGCCTTCCTGTTCTCCGGCGCATAACGTGGTATTAACTAAGTAGGCCCACCTAATTTCTGTTGTACATCTCTGCCTCTGATTTGATAAAGCCTTACTGTAAGTTCAGTCACAAATGATTTTACATTTTGATGTTCTGTTCCATTCAGTTCCTTAACTAGTGCTTAACGATTTTAAAATTCCCAAGTTTTTGAACATCTAGGAAAATAGGTTCTATCAATGGATATTGTTGTTGAAATAGAGTTTCATCTAGTTTTATTTCTTGTTCTTATACAACACTACCTCACAAGCGCAGCACCTTTCTTTCGCTTTTCTTTTGAGTTTTCGCAAACCATTCTCTTGAAGTGAGAGGATTCGTCGGTGATTTAAAATATTACCTGAGACATCCGTCAGGAGGGAAGTGGACCGTTATTTAGGCCTTTTTTTTTTCTTCTTTTGCTTTCTCTTTTCACTTAGTTCTTCTTCCTTCTTATATGATATTTTTCCCTTTTCAATCGGAATATAGGGGAATATATATATATATATATGTATGTGTATGTGTCCGAAAAAGAGTTGGATTGCTTTTGACTGTGGAGGTAGAGTAAAGAAGGAATTGAAAAGGATTGCAGATTGGGAACGGTTTCGATTCCTATTCATTCCTCGTTCCGTCTCACACCATGTCATGTGCGGAGAGGGGGGGTCGGCCGCACCACGCCTTCCATACACTAGATCCTTCCCTGGTGCGTAAAAGATGAAACAATTGCGAAGCGACCAGGTGCGATGAGCGGCCTTCGTCATGTAGTAGCTACGCCTCTTTTTCCTCTACCTTTCGTGTATATTATAACAATAATAATGGAAGCAAAAAGAGGAGAAAAAATCCGTTCTTTGTATCAGTGTGTGTGTGTTCTTATGAACGTATAAACTTCAAGCAATCTAATGAATGTTAATGTATCACGCGAAGGTTTTTTTTTCGCACAAAACTTTTATCGTTTTCATAAATCCTTTAGCACATTTTTAGTTGAACTAAAATCAAGTTTTGATTGATTTTGTGTAAGTAATTTTAATAGAATTAAAACCAGGCCTATTTAGCTGGTTTGATTTTAGGAAAATGACTAACCCTATTTGGGTCGAGTAGCCTGAGGAACTAGACATTTCTCGAGTAACGTGGTTTCAGGTCCGAATCCGGTTTAGAGAAATTTTGCTTAACCAAGACGGGCTGGAGTATTAGCTACTAACATAACATATAAATACGTGGTTTACAGGTTGTTCTAGTTAGAAAGTAACATTATGATTTTGGGAATCCTCAAGGTTCTATCATCACTGATTTTTAAGGAATATTGTTCCTTTCTCGTGGAAAAGCCTCTAGTTCATAGAACAAACACAAGCGCTTATAAGGTGTGAATTTCACGCTGTCAGGTTGAAAATTTCGAAGCACGACAGTAGAAGCATAAAATGTACTGCTTTAATGCTAGGTTTGTAATGGCCTGGAATCGACTTTAGACAGAAGGCCTCTTTGTTAGAACATCATTTCCATTCGATGAAAGCCAATGGGAAACCAATATCTGTTCATCTTGCCCAAGAAACCTTCGGATCATAAACGTGCCTGCGGACAACACACCTACAGGCCATAATGTGTTTCTTGAGGAAGCTTTGTTGTTATCTTTTCGTTACTGAAATTTTTGTATGGTTAATTTGGAATATCTGTTGAATCCTTGCGTTCTGTAAGCAATTTAACAGTAGTGATTCTTATAGAAATGTATTCTTTAGATGCATTTTCTTAACGTTCCTTTTCTCAGTAAACTTATTAGCATTTCCAAGGTGAATCAAGTTACAAGAAGATTCACAGTAATTCATTTGAGTTCGAAATTCATTTACAGCTGAGCTTTCAGTGGTCCGCTTGGCCGCCGTTGTCAGGATTGTCAGTTGAATCTTGACAATGCTAGCCAAACAGATAACTGAAAGATTGATTGTAAATTAATTTCAAACGCTGCTGGATTTCCAAGAGGATCTTTTTAATATTTCTGTACTTCATTCGGGCTACCTTTGCACCATAATTTAGCACGAGGCTAATTACTTCTTAAGTTCTATAACCCACAGTGAGTTCGAGTTCATTTATGTTACTAACGTACGGGAGGCCATAATTTGATATGAAACATCCGGAAAGAACGTTCATGTTCCAGATATACAGGATGTCTGCAACCCTGGAAAACTTGGAATACTCAGGGAAATTTATGAGTTCTATTCCCACTGCTGACAGGATTTTTTTTTCAGTGTGTTAAAATCCTCTGTTTTAAAGAAATTATCTTTCTTTTCACTTGTGAAATGCCAATAATGTACAAGATGCTTGGACTGGCTGATGGTGGGGGGAAAAAATGTCATTATGTATTATTTACATGTTCCATTATACTAAGAACTCACGGAATTTGAAAAAAAAAAAAATCATGGAAAACCTGGAAAAGTCAGGGAATTTCAAGTCACAAAATTAGTAGATACCATGATATAACCTTGCACTAATTTAGATGCAGAGTTACCGCGAATGAACTATAGTCTCAGTTTTCATCAAGTATTGTCTTCGATTAATTGTTTCGACGGATAGCTCAGTTAACAAAATATAATCTAATAATCGTTTGTACAAGTCAAGGTAGTAAGAGCAGTTACATTCATTACAAGCTGTCTTACTATATTGCCAGTTTGTGTAGCAATAACGATCTTCTTACTTTGCGGATAAAGTTTTATACATTTTTTTCTTTTTGAACTATTATCTTTTTAGACACGTCATGGGTAATTGTGTGGTAGAATACCTATCACCATCTTGTGATATATTGTATACATAGTTGTCTTTGTAAATGAAGACAATTTATCTGTAGCGTACTGGGAGTGTCTGCCATAAACAATGATTTTCACCACCTCGAACCATAAGACTTGTGTCGTAGTCGAAGAGATAAGAAAATAAAAGTAATAATCATAATAATTTCCTCTGTAGTCATGAGGAGGTAAGAGTGAGTAAAGGCGTATGTTTGTTTGTTAATTGTGTGGAACGGCCTTGTTAAGTTCATGACACAAACAAAGCATTGTAACAACTTCCGCCGTTAGTTGCTACAACATAAAATTAATGTTGAAGTGAGGGAGTGAGGGGCGACATCCTACATCAAGAGCTGTGATTCCGGTTAGATTTGTTTACTCGTGCCTTCTTTTAGTAGCACAGCCAGCAGAAAAAGCTGTAAATTGAACCCAAAACATGATTTTTTTTCATACTTTACTAAATATTGTTGTTAGACAATGATTTGTATGTGTCTACAGGCAGGGGAGAAGTAGCAGTCAATTGTCATTACTTCATTGAGGTAAAAAGGCGCCATCTATGGCAAAGAAAAGGCAACCAAGTAACGAGTACTTGTCCCACTTAATTCGTGGTGAATGTGGGAGGGCATCATCATTGGTTATATTTGCTTTTACACTTTGTAACAGATGTTGTCTTTTATATAAACAAACATGAAATAATTTTTACCCATTACGCCATGTTATTAATAAGACGCACCTCCAAACAGGTTTTAATATTTCGGTCAGTGTGTTGTTCCTTACAATTTAGGGGGTATTCAAGAAAACAACTTGTGTGTCATTGCTTTTTTTTTTCTGGGGTCAAGGTTTGATGAGGCATTATGTCCTGGCGAGAAACTCTTATGCAAATCAAGACTATAATAATTGACGAATGTTTATGGGCTTTGTGTCATTAACGTTAAGTTAATAAACGTGTTTTCTTCAAACTAGAAACGAAATTGATATGCACATTCTCTTTTCTACGCTTGTCTAAGTCTAAATAGGTGTTTGGCAAGAGGAGACATGACTTCGTGATGGAAACAGACCAAACTAATAGTGAACTTTTTGATAATGTTTGTAATTTCTTAAGTTTAATGCTTGCTTTGGAGGTTCATATTAGCCTAAGAGTTAACGTAGAGAGAAACCAACGAAACGACTTTCTTGTATTTGAATTATATCCAGTGATTACCATTGTATCAAAGTGTCTCTTGCATGTGGAAAGCGTTTTCGTGTACAAATAAATTTTTATCAGTACGTATTGATATAATACAATAATGTTGTCCAACAGCAAGAGAACTTGTTTGTGATCGCTTTATTTATTTAATTAGGCGCGGACCACCCTTCCAGGTCGTAAGATGTGCAGTACACTAGTGAAAAAGAAAGCTGCGTAGGATTGACAGGGGATGGTGGTACATTTCCACTGCTGTTCATGTTGACAATCTCGAGTTATTTTCAGGCCACAAGGAGAATATCGGGCTGGACTAAGAATATGGTTCCTGTCGTTTTCTCCTCAGAATTTATGACCGTCGAGTAATGTCTTTCTTCGAACTTGACGAAGATAGACCGTACCTGTTCGTGATAATGATGATTGATATTCTTTTTGTGAACCATAGGTCTTTGAACAATATGAAACGATTGATTCTATCGGATGAAAACAGAAAATGATGTTATTGTCCTTAGGATGGGGCTTCGTTTTAAGTGGATTTCGAACCAACTTCTGTCCACCGTGGATCGAACCCGGGACCACTTTATTATAAGGTGATGAGGGAAACCACTTGTCCGTTGTCAGCAGTAACTAGCCAGGACCCGGAAATTTAAATTTATTGAAATCAATAAAGAGGAATTAAGAATTCGTTAACATCATAGTATAGTGCAGAAATGATAAAAGCGAAAAAAAAAAGTATAATTCTGAACTGTGCTCCCCTCCTTCGACAATACATATAATAAGGATGGAAGAGGCTGTATTTGTGGTGCAGAATCCTCGTTTTCACTCAGACAAGGCAAATAGAATTGGTAGAGATAACACAACCAACAGCAGCTAGTGCTGTAGTGAGAGTCATGACTAAAAATGTAATCACTAAAGTCTATTCATCCAGTGTAGAATAAAAGTACATATGGTCTGATTTTTAAAGCAAACTTTTTTTTTCGACCGTTTACAGCATAGCATCTAAGCACAAAATTATGCTGGAGAGTCAGCAAAAAGAAAGAAAAAGTCATCATGATGTTCTTTAGTCTTGCGTTTATAAAAGACACTTTTGCACTACTCTTTTACCCCGACAGCATACTACTAGTCTGTAGAGAGACGTTTCTACTCCCACTAAGATTGTCGTCTTTGTTTGTTGGAATTTGTTTACGTCTACCCAGTGTTCGATTTGTAGCGGGGGATGGTTGGGATTATCCCCCCTCTCTGCAAAAAATCTTCTCTGGCACATTTTACAGATATATATACCTCTAGCCTGGGATATGGACGATCCCAAAATACCGTATAATACATATCTCACTAATTCTTCCCTCTCTCTCTGGAAATTCTACAAATCGAACACGGCGTCTACCTATTTTGCTTCAGATTTAGTGACCGATTTCTAAACTTTCGAGTTAGTTTTGGGATCCTTGATTTCTGCATCATAACAAGATTAGCAATGTTCCAACATGTGATGTATTACTTTTTCTAAAGAACTCTTTCGCATTTTATAATATTTTTGCGCTATTACATTCATACATGTTTAGCGAGATAAAATTTGTTCGACTTAGTCGTTTTTTCGGCCCCTAAACACTCTTACTGAAACCAAGTAAAAAAAAAATCCAATGAAGCAAACAACCCCTAGAAAGCATTCAGATGTTTTCTTGAAGGAGCTGTGGCTGTGGTGGTGCTGGAAATTCTGATGAGATGAGGTATTCTCCATGAATGTGAGTAGGTGCGTTTCCTGCAAGTTTTTTTTTATTATTATTTTTACCCTGTGCCTTTAGAAGAATCTTGTCTACTCTGTCTGCCTCGTCTGGTTTTGACACGTTCAATTCCTATGAGAGTAGTCTTTTCGTCTGTTTCCCCCTCTTATCTGTCTCCTCACCCCCTTCTCTCGCTCTCTTACTACCCCCGAAATCTTTATTTTTTTAATACTCGTTCTGCTAAAGGTGGACTGAACTGTCTGTTGTGAGAGGGAAGGAAGCCTTTGCTCATCCACCCAGCCTTTTGCTATATCATTCTTTCCCCCTTTGCCTCCGCTCCCACTTCCGTCTCTTAAAACAAGCGCGGGCTTTTGTAAATCGCAAACTTGGCTGTCGCCTGCTGCGGATCTTGGACCGTAAAGCAAATCTGCGCGCCCTCCCGCACTCCCTTATGGCTGTCTTTTCCACCACCGGAGTTTTTGAGTTGATTTTGGCGGAGTCTTAACAACCCACTCTCCTAAGAATTTCGTTATCCGCCTTCTCTTTTATTCCTTATGTGCAATCACAATTATAATTTGCTTTTCTTTTATTCTCCTACGTTTTTAATGTTCCTTCCAAGTACGGTTTCAAAACTTATCGTGCATAACACTTTTAATTGTAGAACGTTAATTATATCTCTGATGGTTTAGTAATTAAGACAAATTGTGGAGATAAGGAAAAGCGTCCGTCCAGAAGTGTTGTTTGTATCGCCTTTTTTTTTTTTTATGTGCCAAGTTTTTCTTTATGCGGGCATGTGTAAGGAGTTGAAATTGACGAGCGAAAAAAGGAAAGCCAAAAAAAAGGGGAGAAAAAATAGACTGGCCTTAACTTCGTTGAAACCCTGTATCGGTCTTGATCGATCGGACTCGCAAGTAATTTCCATTTATGTATTTATCGGTGGACTGGTTTTACATTGTTGTATCGGGCGGGCGCTCGTCCAAAGGAAGGGAGAATTGAGAAAGAGCGCTCCAGACATTTCCTTGCAGTAGAACCTCGTTTCTTTCCTAACACACATACACACACACACACACACATGTATACATTTACATTCGTCGCCCAACATTTCCCTATCTTCCTCTTGCCACCCTTCTTGTGCTGCTACTCTTCCAACCCCTCCGCCTCACCCTTCGGTCCTCTCTCCCCGTACAAAGGATACAAATTACTTGGGAGAAGAAGACAGAAGAAATCGATAATAAAAAAAGGAACTAAAAAAAACACAGAATGGATAAAAAGAGAAAGTAGATGTAGAAAAAAGTAACGAATTCTTTTTCCTTCACGAAGAAGAAGAAAAAAGAAGTGAAATTCACAAATTATATAACCACGAAGACTTCAGCAACAATGGTTGGTAATCTTATGAGAAAAAAATGCTCATATAGTCCGTCCTTGGGTTATTTTAATGAGCATCAAAATGTTTAATATATGTATGGAAAAATAAGTGCATACGTCGTCATGTGGGTATGTCACGTAGTTCGCTCTTACACTCAACTAATAGTTGATATCTGTCATTCGTTTCTTTCTGTAGTTTTAAATATTTCCTGTTAACTTGCTAAGGACAAATTGTAAATCATTGTATGATCTGTTCAATGCTTAGTAAGTGTTAATATCAAGATCAGTAGTGAATTGGTTTACATATGAGGGATTAATATGGTTCCAATTGCACAGAAATATGGGTTTTAATCCCGAGGTATCTTAATTTACGAGTTAATCTACCAACCATTAACTTAGTTCACGAGCTAATCTATACCAGTCATTAACTTAATCCATGAGTTAATCTACAAGTCATTAACTTAATCCATGAGTTAATCTACAAGTTATTAACTTAATCCACGAGTTAATCTATACCAGCCGTTATCTTAATCCACGAGTTAATCTACAAGTTATTAAACCGCGAGTTAATCTATACCAGCCATTAACTTAATTCACGAGTTAATCTACCAGTCATTAACTTAATCCACGAGTTAATCTATACCAGCCATTAACTTAATCCACGAGTTAATCTACCAGTCACAGATAAAAATAATTATAGATAGGAAAACTCATTCTGTCAAAACTTTTGTGCCACCTGGCGTCAGTCCACCCGAAACAGGAACGAAATAATGATTCTTTCTGCGTTCGACACGGAGTGCGAGCTGAGTATCTAATACTATTGGTCTGCGAAAGGCTTTTTTCACTCTGCCGATAACGATACATAAAAGTGTTAGTAGATTGTATGGTCCTTATAGAATAGATATGATAAAAGCACTGCCTACCGTTGGATATTTTGAGGTAATTGGAAGTTTCCTATGTTTATTACTGTCGTTCCTCTATCAGTTCATATGGCTACAAAAATCGTATTGTCGCTTCGGTTCTGTCCATTTTATTTCTACATCGAAATAGATTCGTCTTTTATTTATTTATTTTTTTTTTTTTTTGAAATTTCGTAATTTGCAGTTGGAAAAATTGGGAGGACATCTTAGTAAGATTGGTTGGCAACTATTGTGGATTGCTGTAGCTGTGTGACTATATGTACTTGTGTGTGTGTGTGTAGCTACTTGGATTCTGGTGTGTCTGCCTGAGGAGATAACGATTATGGCTTTTAGTAGTGGAGAGGCGCTGCCTTGAAGATGGGATGGACAAGTGAAGCTTGCCTGGGTTTGACGTTAATTCTTCTCGCGGGATCACCACAGCTTCCTGCTATCATGAGCATCTCATCTCCAGAGAGACGAGGCTTCGCTATGCTTCTCCCTCATCCCTCTCTCGGTTGTGCCGTTTCTTTTTTTTTTTTATAGTTGTGCTGGTGCTAGTAGAGCAAAGTGCTGGGTGTCCCGTTTCTCTCACTCCAACCAGTCGATGACATGAATTCTTAAAATCCTGGATTAGCAGTTTCCCGCAAAGGCGACACCTTTTCTGTAGTAATTTTCCAACTTTGGCCATAGCAAAAGCTCTTTGTATGCCGTTCACCAAAGCAGGACTTTCGGGTGTCCGTCTTTCCACTATGCATCCTTCCTTCCTTCCTCCTCCCAGCACGTAATTTCTATTACGGATCCAAATTCGCTTGATTTGAATTCATATCGTAAAAATAGATATTGTGTCCTTATTTACAGCTCTCGTGGGGCCAAGTTGGTAAATATGGACTGCAAAACGTGAGCCACATTTTTCTCTATTCTTGTTCGTCCTGCTTCCCTTCCTCCCCAGCTTCTCAGTATTGGTATTCCTTTTTCATTTTAGTTTCTTTTCTTCAGCTTTTTTTTATCCTCCCTCCCTCCCTCTCTCTGTCCTTTTTTTCTTCTTTCCTTCAATGCTTTTCGTCTTCCTCAGAATATGAACTCAACGAATCAGTGTGTTCGCTGTGTCGGACATATAGCGGAGTGACGCTCCAATAGGTCTGTTGAAAATGTCGCAAGATGAAGTATGTCTTCTCTCTCTCTCTCTCTGTCTCGGCTGTATCTGCTTTCTTGTGTTATTAAAATAATAACATATACACATAGGAATTCCGCCAGAATTTTCTGTTTAGGGGCGGGGTTTAAAGTCAAAATTGAGAGGGTGAAAGGGGATGTTTCACGGTTTCTATCGATTTTTGACTAACAATTTTAAAGTTGGGGTACTCGAGAATTTGGGGATGGCACACCCACAGGGAGGGGATCTGGCAGAACCACTGTATTCAAATACACACATTGACTTAAAGTTATGTTCCAGTGTAAGGAAGGGCGAAATGTGGAATTTAACTAGCAAGAATTCATAGTTTTGAGAGTGTCACTAAGACATTACTGCTTCGAAAAGATAAGATATTTAAATCGCAAACCATAATTCAGTAAGGAGACAATTTGTATAACTGTTAAGAAAAATAGGTTACGTCCAGGTATCGTCATCATCGCCTTATTCAACTACTCATTTCACTACCCTACAAATATCCATGCCCCAGTCTTTACTCGAACCCACAACCTCGGAGAGGTTCCCGGCTACCCCTCGGTATTTCTTGTTAAAATTACCGGGGGAAAGACATCAGAGCTTCTGCATTGTAAGAGGCCGTTTCGTTAAATTTTATACAAGAGTGATTTAAAATATAGTTTAAAGAATCGGATATAAAATAACATATTTCGTATAGAAAATGCATGTTTGTTTTTTTCTCAAGATATAAAATAATATACGATTTTTTATTGAGCAGAATTTAAGCAAGGCTTCCAACAGAAGCCTAATTTTAAAATAATAATAATTGTGATTTGAATCAGTCGAATTTTATAGGGAAACAAAAACCGAGTTTTAAATAGAAAATAGGACAGACGTTTGATAGAAAACCGGAATCAGGTGTTAAACAAAATTAGCTTCGAACTTTACAAGAAAACTGAACACAAACAACAATTTTTATTAAGTCCAGAGAACTTGTTCCGAGCAATCGGTTTCTCTACCCGATCTGTCGACCTTTGCGATAGAAGTAAAGAATTGTACGTTCTAAACAGAAGTAGACAGACAGCATAAGTCTTGTCGTCGAAGATCACGTTGATTTATATGTGAAGACAAAATTCCGATAGACTATCTAGAACAAATGAATCAACATGTACCAAACAATACATTAAGAATACATGAATTAGGTTTAGTCTAATCAAAAAGAAAGTGCAGTTAATGAATTACATTACAAATGTAAGCCATACACTGTTTTAGAAGACAATACTGTTATAAATGCTGTTGGAAATTTGAAATCAGCACGTAGCTGTAGTTTAGAATTGAAGGCTGCTTAGTAGACACAGTATAGCTCGTAGATCTTGTTCTATTTTTCTTCTGTGTTATCTTTGAACTTCCTCCGGTTGTGCGTTCTGTTTATGTATATTGTGTATACGACATTTCAAACTATACTTTTCATATCATCAAGAGACATGAAACAACTTGCTTCTAATTTCTCACGACTAACTACTTTTAGGTAGTGGTGTTCTTTTAGATAATAGGATTAATAGCAAGCTCACAAATTCGTACAGTTTTAGAAGCATGTTTCTGGATCCCACACACCAATATCTAAGTACCTTGGTTTGTTGCTGAGGTGTATCTAATCACATTCGAGACAATAATTAACATTGAAATAGGATATTCGTTCTTCATTCTTCTTAACGCAGAAGATTGGAATGGTAAAAACTACATTGACGTCGCATAGAAATAAAATATTGGAAACAATGAACAACACAAATAATGCCAACAATGCCACTAGCGCGGGACTAACAATATTATTGATAGATGACAAATAGTGAAAGAATCAGATGAAACAGGCAGTACTTACAGTACAATTCATGATAGAGATAGTTTTCAAAGGATTGACTATCAGAGCCTGTTCAATGAAGGATCGTTGACAACTACTCTATGATCATGTAACTTGAAAGTTCATAATTATGATATATGGCAATAGAATACAAAGATATAGGATACAATAAACCGCAGAACTTGGTGTTACAATCAGGAACTTCCATAATGAAGATCCGTTAATACAATAAAATGCAGAACTTGGTGTTACAATCAGCAACTTCCACATTAAAGATCCTTT
>JAGDQP010008567.1:11509-27696 GCA_022664845.1 Lepisma saccharinum
TGAAGATACGTCAATACAATAAAAGGCAGAACTTGGTGTTACAATCAACAACTTCCCTAATGAAGATGGTTTACGGGAAAAAAATGAATAATGAAGGTAGTTAATGGAATAACAGTGTTTTTATATGAAACAGGACTACAATCTTCATTGTAGAGAAACAGTTGCGAGTAATACAAAAGTTAACTGGTAAAGATTACATGTATGATGAAAAATAGATTTTCATGGTGATATATAATTATGATTTCATGCAGTATGTTGATTAATGGTATTGTTGTTAGGTTCTGTGATTTCCAATTAATTATAAACATGATTGATCCTTTACATTTAAAAGTAAGCGTCTGTCTTCTTTATGTTGCGACGAACGTCGCATATTGAAGCTTCATAGGCATAACACGGGCAAAGTGTTATCTTTATACGTGCATGTATTAAATATTGATTATGGTGATTTCAACGCACGGTGAAAGAAGCAACCTTCGTTTTCAAAGAAATACTTATAGCTTCGGAATGTTTATATGGGTGTTTCTAAATATATATCGTCGAAACTTGTTTTGAGTGTCGTTTAGTTGGGCAGAGGAAGAGAACTCTTTGCTCATATGTGATGACTATAGTGATTGTAGTTGAAAAGACGTGGGCGTGCGGATGTGACACAACATGGCACCGAAGAGAGTAACAAGAAACATCATCATTTTCTTCTCGCCCTCCTGCGTCTTCCCTTTTCCAAATGGCCAATGATAACAAAGTCCAACGAGCACATTTCTCATTACAAGCCAGATAAATGCGTTCTGTGCTCTCAAATCCCACCCATTATAGCCCGTTTCGTATTTTTTCCCTAGATTTTTTTTTTCCTTTTCATCCGTTCCGTTTTTTAACGATCATTGTGATAGATAAAGCGGTGCAGCCAAGTCTTGTAAATTATAGAAACAGTTTGCATTAATGGCGTAGCGGCAAGGGTATCGGAACTTGGGCCCCCCTCCCCGCAGTTCTTTTGCCCCTGATAGTTCAGTTCTCCCCGCTTCGCCCCTCTCCCTTGTGTTACTTTCGTTTTTATATGCATTCTCTTTTGGCGTTTTTGGAGAACTGAGACGCTAGAGACGTGGGGGAGAGATGGAAGGACAGGGGACGACGAAATGCTGGTGGGTGGGTGAGAAATTTTCCTCCTGTATTTTAATATGACTCCGAAGCAGTACTATAAATTTGTAAAAGCGAGGAGGGATTCGGCGTTAGGGGGCCGGGGGAAAATGGCGCTCACTGTTGGCGCAAACAAATCTCTTTCGGACTGGAGATTATTCTCTGCAAAAGGGAGGGAAGAAAATTTTTTGGGAGTAAAAGAAGAAGAGAGGGGTAGTATGTGAGTGTGTGTCAGATTCGACCAACCAGAATACTCGTGACCCATCTTCCAACCAACCCTCTATGAATTTTCTTTTTTTACAGTCATCCCATTGCAACCACGCGCGAATTTTGGGATTCGCTCAAGTCCCCCCCCCCCCTCTCCCCTAGTTCTTGCTCGCTGCTTTTGCTTGTGTACATATATTTGCGTGTGTTGACGAGGGAATTTCATATATATACATGAAAATCGTTAAAATAAACAACCATCTTGTGCTGGATGTTCGTGCGTTAAAAAATCTAAATTTTCGCTTATAGAAATGTTTTTCTTCTAATGTTATTGAAAAACCTCAAGAACAAAGTTTAATTGTATCTTCTTATTAGCAACAGTACAGCTTAGCGAAAAATAGTCCGCGTTAAAAAAAAAGTCCACTGAAATAATTTTAAATTTATGTCCCTTGGGCTTAGAAACCACCCTCATAAATAGCGCCATTTTGCTTTGGGAGTTCTCTATTGTTTCCAGCTAGCTTAGTAATACTAGAGTATGAGTCTGTGAAAAATGACGCACAGTAAAATGGGAAGATTAATATAATTAGAGTTTGTTGGGGGGGGGGGGAGTGTAGTTTGCTTTGAACTGCTTTCCACCATCAGTGCTTATCTATAACCTAAGTTGGTGTTCTGTTGCATTCACTGAAAGATTCAGATCTTCAGTTCTGCACTGAAAATGGGAGATGGGGATGAATATTATTAACAAACTAAAGAGTTCTTACTGCTTGTTGTGTATAAATACTTCAAATTTGTGTTGGCTTGTTTTTTTGTTAAAATCTTGTTTTATTTGCTTGAGCGTAGTCCCCAAGTTATATCGCTCATTAACTGTAGTATCCTGGATGTGATATTTTAATAGAACTTCATGGAATAATTTAAGGGTCTGGGTCTTCACTTTCATAAACAGCTATTAGTTTTGTTCATGTAATCGCGAAGAAGTCACCAATGTGATAAAAGTCACGTAATATTTACTTGTGTACAATCGTCCTTTTCTGTTTATTTGGTATCAAGGTTTTTGCAGATAGTTCGCCATTTGTTTCTTACTTTGGCCAAAGTTGTTACTCTCTCTCATGGAATACCGTGTCAGCGGGCAGCTTCTATATTCCCTTCCTAGTGGTTTCTTCTTTACCAGTTCACCAGAAACAGAAAGTTTGGGAAGTCAAAGCCCCCCGGATAGTCCCGCCCTGAGGTGTGATCGCACTCCAACTTCTACTAGCGACCTCCGCATGCATGCATGCAACTACAGCCTCTGTCGCGGTTGTGGATGCTACGGTTTCTATCTTAATAAATACATTTACAGCGTATCGGTTGGTGTATAAGAGAAACAAGAAGAGAGAGAAGAGCGAGAAGAATGTTTCTCAGTACTCATCACTCGCATCCGTATGTAAATTTTGGCACTTGCCTTGTATGATATACTATTTTTTTTTTGACTGATATCTTTCTTGCCCAGAAGCTTTTGTTGTTGTTTGTTTGTTCCTAGGTCCCTTGATAGCTTAGTTAACAATAAATACCTCATATCCGTGCTTGTCAGTCCTTCTGTCTGTCAATAAATATCTCATGAACCACAAGCCGTGATGTGACGTTGGAAATATTTTAGCTAGACTAGCTCAGAACTGCCGAAGGTGGTACAATGGGTCAGTGTTGCCAGCCTATTTTTTTAAAATGTTTCCGTTATGCTAGACATATCCACATCAAAATTGGCATAATATTATCGATGCAATAGAAAAATAATGTAGGTATCCCCGTCCCCAAACACCTCAGTCGTCAGTGTTGCCAACCTATTAAAATATTTCTCAGGTTGGTACCATACCGTTGGACACATCCGCACGAAATTTGGCATAAACATCATTCTATACAATAGACAAATGCTGTGAGTGTCGATGTCCCAAGCTCTCCAATTGTCAATGTTATCAATTAATTTTCATTGGAATCTAATTTTTCAAATCGTTTTCATTACGGTAGACGTATCAGCATCAACCTTAACATAACCATTATTCGACATGGTAGAAAAATGCTGTGCGAAGTACATTGTACACACATTCATAAAAAAAAACTGGCTAGTGGGTGCACCTCCTAAGTCTTACAGATTGTACAAAATGGTAATAACTCAATATTCTATATAGATTTTAAATTAACGTGTAATTAATTTTCGTTGTATCTGTCAAAAGAACAGATAACATCGGAGGCTAATTACTCATAAGTGCACACTTGCACTTGGTTATTCCTATAATTTGTCCACAGTCTTATGGCGGTTGAACTTCGTAGGAAAGATATCCAATGAAATATCGCTAGACACAATCGGAAAGCTTCGTTTTTGTTCATGTTTTCCTCTTACAAAGTTGCCGTCGGCTTTTCCAGAATCTGTGTGAGTTGTGAAGATCAAGCATGAAAGTAGAGCTACAACGTTGCCACGTCTACACGTGGCAGTTTCAGCTCACTGTGACAGACTGCAACTGCATTCTCGTTGTTGCTAAAGTGCGTGAAACTTTGCAACAATGCGCCACGGTCAAGATACAGCGCTTGAAGAAAAATGAACTCCATCTGTTGCTTCCCCACTCAGAGAATCAATTACGTCAAAATTGGTTCCTTTGATTGGCTGTCCTGTCAGTTGTTTTTAATTCTTCAAGTTCACCTGCTATAAGAGCATGCCGGGTAGCCGTGCGGTCTACGGCGGTAGGCCAACGACTTGAAGATCCCGGTTTCGAGTCTCGACAGGGACATGGTGTGGATTTTAATAGCTAAACGGCGAATCGTGACGGGCCGAAGTCCAAAGTTACTAGAGTGGCCCATATAAAAATAAAGTTGACGAAAGTTACCTGCCGTAAGCCCTTGGATAAAGTATATATATTCATAGGCTACTCCTAAATATTTAAAACTTTGGATTTCTCCAGCTCTTCTCCCTTGAAGTTTCTTCATGGCTCTTCCTGTCCTCATAATTCCGTTTACTTTAACATTTTCCTCCAACCAATAATAAAAAGTATGTCAAGAAAGATTAGAAAGGTATGGTGGAAGTCACCAATAACATTATTCAAATCTCTTGTTTAATTCGTTCTAAGGATATTGTTGTTAAGAGATGGAAACACCGACAATACCACGGAAACAAACATTCTGTGATTGGTTTATCAAGCTTTCAAAATATTAGCACCTCAATTGCAGGTAGAAGTGCTAATTACCGTTACTACCAAGCCCGATATGCTCTTTATCTTCCCTTCTCTTTTCAGTTTGAAATTTCCTAAATGCCACTGTCAATATGGGTGCGTTACAACCGTTTTGGTTTTTCTTGTTTAATATCGAAGAAAAGGCTTTACCACTTAGAAAGAATCACCACATTAGTCATTTTTATTATTAGCTGCAATATCCACACACTACTTAAATGTCTTACACACAAAGAACTCTTCTATTTGTCTCGACATGTGTGAATAAGTAAATATACGTGCAAAATACATTACGCGGAAGAGGGTAGTAATCTCCAATTATGATCTGTTAGGAAACGGTAGCTTCATATTGTATCTGGTATGACATCTTAAAGGTTTCTTTCTTTTCTATTAAAATCATGTCGTGTGCCGTGGCAAGTCTTTGTTCAAGAATTTTAGGCTTTGGGTCTGTGGTTTACATTTGTACATCGTAAAGACTATTGCGTACAGACAGAGCTGAAAAGTAATCCAATTATCTTGTAGATTTGGTCATTAAAACTTTAGCTCAAGAAGCCTTTTCTATTAGTGAAATTTGGTGGATCATTGGAACAGCACCCATCATAGGTGGAATTTATAGAATTCGCGTTAGATCAGTCGAACTCCAACGATTTCACTGTACGAACATTGCAGTGAAACTATCAGTACACGATCGAACTATGAAATTATTGTATCATACACATAGTTGAATGGTTTATCCAGGAACGCTAATTCCTCAAGTTGTTGAAACTTTTTATAAGATTATTTATTATTTAACAAAATTAACAGATGCAAAAATGAAACGTATTTTACCCAGGAATATTTAATTGAATTTGAATTTTATTTAAGGCTTTTAGGCATCTAAAGCTTAGGCCGGGATAGGAAAGGGAAGAAGGTGTCGGCCAGGGTCTATGTTGAAGGTGCCATCCCGGCGCTTACCTGGTGTGACTGAGCAAAAACGTGAGTCAGGATGGTCGGCTGCTGGGATCGAACCCATGACCTACCGATTGCTACACCAACGCTACGGTTGCTTGGTCCGGGAATATTTAAGACGTCAACTAAATAACGCATGTTTAAAACACGGAAGATAAAAATCGAATTATTTCTTGGGTCCCAACATGGTTTGCTGTTAATGAAATGAGAGAGATTATTTGCCTCACAGGTATGCCACATTCATCTACTATCAATATTAGTAGCTTGCCAATACTTGTCGAAGTATTTGTCTAGACGTGAAGTTATTTATTGTGCCGGGTAGATTCGCTCGTCGCCTTGTAGTCAGGGGTTCGATTCCCGGTGGGAATACATTGAATTTCACAGAAGAATTCCAGTCAGGATGGCCGGCCACTGTGTTCGCACCCAGAACTTACCGAATGCGAAGCTAATGCTGCTGTGCCAACTGAGCTAGGGTCGCTCAGTGATTAATATGAATGTCCATTTCACACCGTTCGAAATAGTAAAGAATCTTTTCTTTCTAAATGCTGTTCAGAGTTTAACGTGGCTGCTTCATTCTTACCTACTTACTATATGAAAGCATTTACCATTCTTGCTAGGATTGTGAAGGCACTGTATTGGTAACCGTGTGTGTACTGGCTGACAAGAATCCTCTATCTTGCAACAATTTGGTGAATACTAAATGTAGAGCTAAAGTATGTTGTTTGGCAACACTGATGTGGTTTATGGAAAAAGACCCCGTCAATTAGCCTTCAAATTTCACCTCGTGGCACTAATTAGCGTATTCTGGTTTTGTCATCTACGTTGGCGTCGCGCTGGTGACAGTACTAAGTGCAATGTTAAACATTATGTATGTACATTGCTATGTTGAACTTCGATGTGACCTCATTCGTATTCAATAGATGGCAGAAGTGTTTATTAAACGTGACGTCGTCCTTCCTCCAACCGCTGTTCTTATACATATAAGGGAGTTTGTCAAATTAAATTACAATAACACCAAATTTGTGTAGAGTTCTTACTGGTTTTCGTGTTAATAATGTATAATTAGTGATAATTGCGGAATGGTACGGTGACAATTATACTTGATAAAGAACCTTGCTGTAATGCCTTGTGGGATCTGAGTGTGTGATTTGATTTGTTAGGGCAAATACTAGTACATTTATAAAGCAATTGCGTCAGCAAATTTTAATTTAAATGAACATCTCACATTCAATCACGTCTCTAATTCATGTACCACAGTTTTGCTGTGTTGACATATTTTCCCGGGTGTTGTTCATGATAGTCGCTACATTTCACCGGAATAATGTTCGCACTGGGATGTCATCTCTCAGGCTTGTGATAGACCAATAATTGTGATAGCGAAAATGTATTCATATAGAAATACGCAAAGTATTAAAGTCTACAATGAAAATACGATTATTTTTAGTAGTATAATAAATACCAAATTCTCATCATTTAAAATCTGATACCAAACATTGGTTTGCAGCAAGCCGTTACACAGTCAGTGCGCAACCCCGAGCGGCGAGAGTAGCGCCACGAATCTGCTTCCTAGAGAGCTGTCATACACTCCAGAATCAAACAACTTATTTTTTTTAAACTGTATCTGTGATTGTCTCGATGTCTCGATCCGACCATCCGTTAGCAAGAAGTGTTCTGATAATTTCATCTTTTGAAAGGTTTGATAGGAACCTTTTTACTTTGGGATATTGGGGAAACTTTGTTTTCTAATGAATATCGACCATTGTCAGCGAAACTCAACAGCACTGCTAAATTTAACCAAAAGCAATATATCTCGTGTACTACCATTTCTAAAATAAAAGTTCATATTCAGATCCATGGTGGCATTAACAGAACTGTAAAGCAATAAGGAGCTGAAGAAATATACGCGAGAAAAGTTTCATTTCCCTCTCCTACTGCTTGTTAAGGAAAGGAACAAAAACTATTGTTGAAGAAGAAAATATCAAAGAAAAAAGAAAAGTGTAGCGATTCACAGAAATATTCAAATACTGCAGATCTGATGTCTTGGTGAAACTTACGGCATCCGGCAATTCCCTGTAGTTGGGAGAAGAAGTTATCTCTTACTGCAATGGAAAAATTTGTTGAAAGGAAGAACAGTGGAACGAAAGAGCCTTTGTGCGGCAGGGGGATGCGAGAGAAATCTTACGAAAAGAAAGAAAAAAAAGCTGATGTAAAAGAGAAAAGGACAAGAAAACTCCGCAGTGACTTTTATATTCTTTGCCTAATTTATATCCAGAACCCTGCCTTGCCGGCCGCAAACTTCACTATAAATGAGAAGACTTCTCCCTCCTTGCTCCTCTGTACCACCACCTTAAGATGTTCCTTCTGCAACATCATGCAGACGTGGAAATAGGGAGAGAGGGAGATACAGATTGTTGTCTAACCATAATAATGGACGACACCAAGAATATTCAGAACCTGGTAATTAAGCACACCAAGAGGCTACATCATACGACACTGAACACTTAAAAAAATTACGAGACACAAATAACAGAAATATGATGGATTTTAGCACCGCGCAATCCCAACTCGCCCAGCGGGCAATTCTCTCGTTTTGTCTTCCAAAAGATGGGCTGCCCCATTAGAGCATGCATAACGCTTCCATTGCTCCAAGAGGCGGAGGAGAGCCACCTGCGCTCACCACTTCTTTTTTTAACTTCTCTTCTACGTTTTTCCTTTATTTTTTTATTATTTTGAAGACAGAGAAAGTACTCCTTCTCACCTACGCTGCACGCCAAGCACGTATTCAACATGGTTTTATATGCGACGTCCGGACAATACAAATCTTTCCATTTGCGAAAACAATGGGTCTAGTAACGAGGCTAGGGCATTAATCTGTCCGGAGGCGACCATAAGTCAAAAGACCCCAAAGAATGTGTCCCGGCCCACCTTCACATTAAGGTCGCCGGACAGGCAAACTGCCGGAATCCAATAAACAAGGTGAAGACCTCCCCAACCTGAACAAAAGGTGAATTATGGCTACTATGCCGAGGAATGCTCGAATGACTCCGAAAAGCCACACAGGAGACAGTTAAGGAAGAAGAAGCAACGCGCGAGGAGAGAGAGGGGTATACACAGCTAAAACGGAGAAAAAGAAGTAACCCAGGGTAAAGAGAAAGCGCGCTAAACAGTCAGCAAAACACTCGTTAAATTTCTTCAGCGAAGCTCAGCACAGTTTGAATCCTGAAAAGAAATAAATATCTTCTTTCAGGTGTAGTGGTGGTTGTGGTATTCAAATGTCAGCCCCTTTAAGGATACATAGAAAGATGGCCATCATTCTTGGTCGTATTCATCTCGTTCTCCTCAGAAAACGTATCTTTTGTCGATGTGGTTTTTAAATTAAAAAGGAAGAAAATCACTCCAAAAGAAAACCAGGATTGTAAAAATGCTTGGGAAACGTTACAAATACTTTTTTTCCCTTTACTATTACTCAGTTGTATACAAACATAGTTTCCTAGGTGGCAACAAAGTGACAAAAGTATTGGGAGGCGGGGGGATGAGGAACCTGAGAGTTTGGCTTAAAGAAAGTATCTTCGAAAGTTACTATAAAAGGTAAAATAGAATGTTAGAAAATTAGGGCAATGTGCCAATTGCTTTTAGCTGGATGAGCCAATATGATTTTTTTTTTTGTCACGCTAAATAACCCTGTGATCTAATGGCGAAGGCCGCGAACTAGGAATGAACATCATGAAAGTAGCACTGGTGCGAATCCCGCTCACACCGTCAATTTTTTCGACTAGACTTTAGATACTCCCCAGAAACCGTGAAAGTTGGGTTTTGTTAGTTCAGTTAGTTAATTTTAAATAGTCTGAGTAGGTTTAATGATTAAATTCGCTCAGATCAGATCCGAAATCACTGTGCAGGAAGAGTGATTCCTGCTCCAGGGTAGTATGTAAAGTCTTAACAATTTTTCTTCAGTTCAACTGGGCGAGGAACGTCAAAATTGCTTCCGAATAATTTCATTTAAAGTTGAAGATCTCCAGCGGTCGACAACTATCTACAAACCTGAATAATTATTGGAGTATAGTAGTCAATAAGACATTTCTAATATCAGTTGAATATAGGATGAAAACTAAATGAAATGCAGATACACGGCAGATAACGTCGTAAATAAAATGGAGATTTTTTTTGTGTGTGTGTGTGTGCTGTTCTGCTACTCACGTTACACAAAACAATGAAAAATGGGATTAATGATCAACAATTCATCCTGGTTAACCTCGGCGGTCGTGAGGTGTCGGATCGGATTCAAATCCTGGCTGGAGCATTGGTGTTCTTTTAAGAGCGTTGTACTGGGATAATCGTGTGACGGGACGAAGTCATTAGGTATCTTAAAAATGCCCCAAACAAAATTAAATTATCAAAGTTCATTCCGTCAAGTTTTAACCTTTTGTTGTTGTTGTTTCTTTGTTTGTTTCCTGGCATCAATAATGCATAAACAAATTTGTTGCAGATCTTAAAATTGCATGACCTAGGTGTTAATACAGTTAGTTTCTGATGGACTCGAATGTGTGGAGCTCCCTCTTACACTTCCCTAGACTACCTAGTCATACAACTTTGCACTCATTGAGAATTATAAGTCCCGCGAGGTCAGTACTGGATTAGTACTTTTGGGTACATGCTACAACTATTTTACTCTAATCCAAATGACCTATGACACAAGGTACTGAGACATGTACTTGCAGAAACATGGTATGTGGGTTAATGACAACGTGTTGATTTGTATACAGCATAATTACCTAGCAACAAGCTACCAAATTGGTACGGTGTAAGTGCTTTAGCTTCGCGAAAGCAATGACAATACTTTACACACAAGTCAACAAAGAGTTTGTTCCATATACACTTTTGTCTGTAAAAAAAAAAAAACGACGCAGACAATTACTAGAAAGAATTATTATCACATCCATACATTTAATTGCTGCAAGGAAAAAAAAAGTACAGTAATATTCACACAGATAACTATCACACCCAGACACACCTGTTAAAAACCCATGCTTTAGGATAGGGTGGTGCAGTTTCGGTTAGAAAAAGAAAAGTGCTTACCATTTGGGATTGATGACTGATTTCACATATAGTCACATGCAATTAGGAAACACGCGACGAGTTTAGTTGTTTGTGAAGAAAAAGACTACGTCGTAATTATCTGAAAAAAAAAACAAAAAAAAAACATGATAACGAAATTAGTATATATGGTTTACTGGAAACCAAATGACTCAAACAGCAACATTAGTGTCAAAAACTACTACAGATACTTACTAATGATTCTCAGAAGTAATTTACAAAACAAAAGCTTTCACTCTGCTACTCAGTGAGCATAAAAAGTTTGAAATCAATGAATGAAATTAACGATACATATCTAACAAGCCATAAAAGAGCTAGCGACAAATGCAGACTTTTGACGGTATTAAGGTCATTAACAAAATCTTTTGTAGTCGTGCGGTCTGAGGCGTCAGCCCAGCGTTTCCAATATGTCAGGTTCGAATCCTGCCTGGGACATGCATGTTTTTGTATTTTAACACTCATTGCACTAATTTAATCGTGACGGGCCGAAGTCAAAAGTTAACTAAAATGGTGCATACAAAGTAGTTTACCAAAGTTTTTGTAAAATGTATTTAATTTCTAATGGGGGGGGGGGGGGTGGTGTACAAGATCTCAGCAGCTGTTGTTGCACTGTTCTGTAGTCTCTGTTCGTTTTTTGATACGTATATACAAATTCATAACCATCCAAACATTATGTTTTTAGTTGCATCTTTTAGTGTATATGATTTGATGTATAATTTGTCAAACCAACCGCAGTGGCGTCTGGTTCTGTGTTTGAATCTCGTATAGAGCATGGGTGTTTGTTGTGGAATTTAGAAACTTAACAACTAATAGCCTCGAGACGAGCCGAAGTCACTACAATAGCCCCCAAAATTCAAAGTTTGCTAAATTATGTTTCCGATGGAGGTCCCACTAAAATATTTACAGTCCTTCCTAACCAAGCAGACTCAAACTGAGGTTACAAATAACAGGATATTTTATTTATCGAACAATTAATTATTGAACTATTTGATTACTCGAATAATTATCTGAAGAAGAGTCAATCTGTCGATGTAGTCTCATCCAATGAACAGTCACAATGATTCTTCGATTTCGTTCATGGCGCCGGCCGGGTGGCCGAGCGGTCTACGGTGGTAGGCCATCGGCTCGAAGGTCCCGGGTTCGAGTCCCGACATTGGTTTGAATTTTAACAGCTAAAGGCGATTCGTGACGGGCCGAAGTCCGAAGTTACTAGACTGGCCCATATAAAAATAAAGTTTATCGTTCATAGCAATTCTCTGTCCGAGTAGTTCGCAATTGTAGTCAATTATTAGGTACGCATTTATATTTATACATGTTTTTTGCTTGGAAAATTCAACCGTTGTTCCTTATTCAAATTTTCGTTTGTTCTTCGAATATTCGTTTATTCGGATATTCCTTTGTTCTATTACGAAAATACCCGAATAATCTTTCGAATCATACCAGATGAATTGCTAGATTTTAGATAATATATCGGATCGTTCTTCAGTGACAATATGTGGCTACATTAGACTAATTCTAATATTTCGTAAACATAAGTTAGTATAGTCACTTAAATCGGCCTAATACTAGGTAAGGTTGTAGATGTCATGTCATTAAGGCATCTGGAGAAGTATCTAAAATCCGACCAGATGAATAATTATCCGAGTATTTTTAATAGTCCAAGATAACGTTCATTCAGGAAATTAATCACCAAGAGAATACTGGAATTGGACCTTGAACAAAGTCAGGACCACTATATTCAGACTTTATTGTCCGTAGAAAATAAGAAAGGAAAAATTGTTACAACATCCGCTCCAATTCTTCTCCCACCGTCCTATTCCTCTCATGTGAACTTCACATGTACCAAAGATGATTCAGTGCATATTCGCTGAAACATGTGGACCTCCCCGATGAACAATAATATTAAGCCGTACGCATGAATCAGAGATCCAGTACTGCACATTATATCGTGACATGACGGAGAATATATTGGTAAGTATTCAAAACAGTACAAACATAACAGCATTAACGTGGATATAAAATATTGCTCATTCTCACTTTCCATAGTATTCCCTAATAGGTAAAGGCATGATTGTACCCACACGATAAGTACAGGGTTTTATGTGAAGAAGCTGACATAAATTACGTAGCGTCGTGCAATCTTCTCAAAAGGAGTCCCATTGCTCTTCCTTTAGTTTTCTTTTAAAAGAAATAACAATGTATGGCGTATATTACAGTCAACACAACGCGGTGAAAGTAGATCCGGGCCCGCTAAAGTCGACCTCTGACACTGTCCAGCAGCCTATATTGATGCAAATGAGCTACGATGAATTATACATGGCAAGACTCGAGGTCACGCATTTCCAACAGAAAACACTTGTGCTGTGCTGGAAGAAACAACGAACCAGAGAATCTTTATATATTTATGTTTATAGTCCCTTTCATATGTGTTTAGTAATATTATATAATATACCGTATATAATGTTATATACTGATCACATTTTATATACTAATATATTATAATGTGTGTGTTTTGGCAACAAATGCCTTATATCATTTTTCTACTCAATCTCTCACACAATGTGGAAAAGGGCAGATTTTTATGCGTATGTAAATCGAATGTTTTGAAGTTGTGGCTGTGATACTGTGAAGTTTTGTAGTAAATTCGTCTTGTTTACGTGAGAACAACTTAAATTGCATTTGCTTCTTGAAGCTTTCCAGCTGTTTTCGTTGATATCTTGTCAGTTCATTGATGAAACCAAAATCTTTGACAGGTAACTTCTTATAGACACCAATTTACCGACACCCAGTCAGTGGTACCAAACTCATTGACTAAATTCATCGACGCCAAACTCTGTGACTACAAATTCAACGACGACAAACTCCTTGACGTCAAATTTGTTGACTGCAGCTTCAGCGACGCCAAACGGAATATTCAGTGACGCCAAACTCATCAACGGAAAATTCAACAACGCCAAACTCATCAACGGAAAATTCAACAACGCCAAACTCAGCAACGAAAATTCATCGTTGGTAGTTATTGTTGAGTACGACTGGTCTTGAGGCCGTCTAGGAGTAACTCTGAGACTGTCTCAACGCTTTTGGGACATCAAGATGTCCAGAAAGGATCCGGCAAAGTGCCAAATGAGTTATGTATAATCTGTTAGAATTATTGTCAGTTCAGCGGCATTCGTATTCGAATAATGCACGAATAAAAAACAAAATGAGCATAAAATTCTGCTGTACTATTACACTTTTAGTATATATTTTTCCAACTTGAAGCCAGTGATATTGTTTTAGCGCTCGCACTGTGTAACTCAGAGCAAGTTACATTTTACATATCTTTGTGTATTTTAATAAAGGCGTGTAGAGTAAGGAAATAGGCAAAAAGGAGAGAAATGCCTTAGTTCTTTCTCTACAAAAAAACAACAACAACAACAACAAAAGTAATTTGGGGATACAAATGCGTTATTGTAGAACCACCGCTGATCCTAGCTTCTGCCATAATCATTATTATTGATATTGTCCAGAAGAAAATGAATGTTACACAATAAATTTAGCTTTTGTTTGCCTTTCCAATCTGAATCGTTTTGAGTCGGATGATTTCACTGTCTTGAGACTGTTCTTTTCACAGCCTTCGATTTTGGCGTCTACAATACCTTTAAATTTATATAATTTTGACTTTTATTGGAAGTAGCGGCTTCTTTCTACGAGCTAGATACCGTTTCTGGTAATAAAGTCGATCATAACTAAATGGCTGTGGTTTTACACTCTTACCATGTAGTGACTACGTGAAGAACTGTTAGTATCTTGGTACTACCCGGTGATTGGAGTGCAAAATCAAAGCCATTTAGTTACGATCGACGTTACCCGATTCTCCGGTACGTTGGATTGTCCCTCTTAAGTATATTCAGCAACGCCATCCGGTATTCAACATACCATTGCACGTATGTACTGAAATGTAATATGTATAAGTGTATACCTATAAGGAGAATAGCTAAGGAACTTCCTGAGTGATGAAATCAGTTTGTGGTTAGTACCTTTCCAGACGGAATTGTATTCCATTTTAAATCCAACTGATATACAAGACTGAAGCAAATCTAATAATACTGTACTTGTTGTGATGTTCATTGTGTACCTCTTGTGATCAGCAGAATGGGCATTATTCATTCTACCCATATTTTCAGCTGGATGCCTTGTTTTTTAAACTTCCTTTTTTTCATTAGTACTCGTGTGCAATCACTTCCTCCGAATATTTTGCGACTCGTGCATTTCTCATCTCAGTGTAGAACAGAGGAAGAGAGGGAAATGGAGAATGTGCATCGCATATCCCGTCGCAAACAGCGGACACACACACACACGTACGTTATTTATATTCCTCTCCCTCTCCTTGGTTGTTTCCACCCGTAGGTCTTCTGAACCACTCCGAAGTGCTACTGCTTTTCTGATGCCTGATTTGAATATTTACTTATATATGCCTACCGTATCGATATATCGGGAAGTACTGAAAGGCAACACCAAGAGATGGTTCGGAGAAGAAAAGAGAAGATACCGAATGACGGAGGGAGGGAGGGAGAGGTGGAATTTTTCCAGTCAGGTCATCCTCGTGACGTATGCAAATTACTTTGACCCCGTGAGGATCCCGTCTTTTGCTTTTAACCATGCGCACGCGCGAGTATCTTAGCTATCCTGTACCAGTCGGGGTAAAGACAGAATCAGTAGGCGGGGACCCAATCAGAAGAGATCGACCCGTTCTGACACACGGATGCCCATGGCAACCGTAATTGACAGTCTTTTTTTTTCTTTTTTTGATTTTTTACGTTGCTTTTTTTTATTTTTCTCTGCTTCATTATTTGTGTTCTCTTCTTCAACGTTTCACTGGTTTCTTGAGTTCCCTAATGAAGTACCCCTGCAAGCAAGTCGCGGTGCATCGCTCCCTACAAGGACGCACGGAGTGGGCCCCCTTTGGAGAGAATAGGTCTTTCAGCTGAGCAGAGGAAGGGAGGGGACGGTCGTGTTTGACGAAGCCTTTGCTATCAATGGTTCAATGCGAAGTTTCCTTTACGTATTTCTTCACTATCATCTTCAACCCCCCCCCCTCCCCTCATCTCAATCTTCGTCTTTTGCTATGCAAGAAGCAATTTACATAACTATGAATTTCTTTTAAAGCTTGCATGTTAAATTTTTCGTACGTGTGCGTATTGTAATCTAAAATTGATTTGTTTTCCTAATTATGTGACTATTGTTAGGTAGTCGTACATTTAGTAGCGGTATTTTTATATTTTCATTGAAGTATTCAATTCATCTGGGTGTTGTTTATTGCCGGTATTTTTAGTTTTGCTGTCTACCTGTTCCATTTTGTTCGTATGAGTCGCAGAGTATCAGGGGAAGCTAGGAAGTGAATTTGCATGTATGTTCGAATACATGTAACAGACAATAATATGTCATCTGATTGTGTAATATTTCATCATAAAGAAACCTTTTTGTTATATCCTAAACCTTTATTTAGTTTATGCATCTCGTAAGGTATGTCTTGAGAGTAGGCGATAACTCGATAGAATGTTTTGTATGTGGAGAGTCATTCCGGCAGGGCTGGTAGACCTGTAATCAGAACATTCCACTAAATACCGGATCACTCGTTGT